>LOJH01041832.1:0-18801 GCA_001685095.1 Ellobius talpinus | reverse complement strand
AGGAGGAGCAATACTGGGAGGAAAGGGCAGAGGGGAAACTGTGGTTGGGATGTAAGTTAAATAAATCTAAAACAAGAATGTGAGGCAGCAATGCAGTATTTGAAGGTCAATGCAGTTTTGCCAATAATATATAGAGTAAAGAAAATCAAATAAAAATAAGAACAAGTATTTTTGATGTATTGTTTTGGTTTAATTTTCTGTTTCTTTGTTCAGAACAATAAGAACCTAACTCCAGGCTATAAAATTTGATTGACAGTTCAAGGCTTATCTATTCCTGTGGGTAAGTTACAGAGTCAGGAGTTGGGGGCAATTGCTCACTTTTCATCCACAGACAAGAAGCAGAGAAAGGTAAACACATGTGCTCAGCTCACTTTCTCTATGCAGTACATAGTCCAGGATCATAGCTGAGGGAAAGACATCACATACAGTGGGTAAGTCTTTTGGCCTCAGTTAACCTAACAAGATAATATAACAGGTGAGTGCTTTGATGCCCATTTCTCAGATGGTTCCAAATCTCATCAAATTGAGAGTTGAGACTATAACCATAACAATATATTTTCTAAGAGACATTACAAAATCCTGCAATGGAAAATAGACATAGATCAGGGTTGCCTCACAGTCTATAGTTGCTAACTCTTTTTTGGGTAACAAAGTTTTGTAGACTTTTTTGCCTTCACTAATACTGATACTTCAAAGAAATTTTACTGCTATGACTTGTTTGAGATACTATTACGGCTTTACAACATGCAACTCAAAGTTCCCTTAGAGTGAAATGTAATATTTCTTTTTTGATCTTTAATCTGTTAAATTGAGTCCTACTTGACTGATCTAGTGCATGTATAATTGTGTTTGTTCAAAACTCCCTACTTTGATCCTCTCAGATACTTATTAGTGGAAAGGTGATTGTCGTACCTCTTTACTGAGTGTTCATGCTTTTCTTGACTCTTGATGTGTTCAGTATTTATTCTGGCAGAGTCCTAGGAAATTCGGATGGCTGGCCACTCTACCTGCTTCAACCTTTGGCTTTCTGGAATATTTGAAATCAATTTTAAAAATTAGAGAATTAATATCCTGCCATAACTATAATATAGATTATAGTTCACTATAATTTTTTATTTACTTTCACTATAGTTGCCTTAAGAACTAGAAATTATTTGTTCATCTTCTATTGTGTTTATTTTTACAGCATCAGAATTAAAAGGGGTGGTGGAAAAAGAAAAATAAAAGAAAAATAAAAAATATCTTTTATAACAGTATATCAACTATAAACAAACAAAACAGAACTTTGAATCAAATTAATACATCTCACAACAAAGTTATAAAGTTGTTTCAGCTTTGTAAAAAACAACGATTTCAGTAGCATCATAAAATTTTTATTACATTTTGATATTAAGTTTAAATTACTAGTGGATGGAGAATATGAAATAGCTTATTTCTTGCTTTTACTTAAACATGTCTAACAACACTGAATATTAGTCGGCTTACTGCCTACTAGAACGTGTACCCCAATACTCTCATGCTTAAGACACCATTACTAAAACAGTAAAGTGTTAATAAAGCTACCAAATGTTAAGATGTAGCATGAGAAATTTTGCAAAATTTAAATTCTATAGAACTCTTTCAAATATTTTTATTATAAAATCATTGTCTTAATGTTCATTTTGAGTTCCAGTTTTGTATAATATTTCAGCTTTAATGATCTAAGAAGTATCCTGAACTATAAAAATATAGAAAGATAGCCATGCACCAAGTTCCTACAAAGACTCATTCTGGGAGACACATGACTAGGTGCTGTTTTTCATTGTGTGAACATCAGAGAATGTAGTTTCACAGTCTAGTTTGTGTTCCCTATCAAACATGTAGATTGTACAACCCATCTTTTTGCTACTAGGTTTAAAACCTGGGTAACCCATTACAATACTAAATATTACAGGTGATCACACACACTGGTAAGTTTTAGCATATTTATACATATAAAAGGCACAATACAATGTGGGGTAAAACAATTTTAAAGTGGTCACATCTATTGGGCTGTGCCCAGGAACAGAACTTACCGGATTGAGAGTTGTTGAGTTATTTGAGGATATCACTGTGAAGGCCTATGATGTTACCTCACATTTAAAACACTGTATACTTGAACAAAGTTAATTTTTTCAAAGTATTGATTTAATGATAAAGTAAACAGATCTTTTATAATCATTTCATCTATTGTATTTTATATTTAACCTTGATTATTTTGTAATGGCAATTTAAATTATAAGCATCCAATATCAATATTTTCTTTTTATATCGTTACTTCTTATTTTTGATATAAAGTGTTGTAGTGGGATATTTGATAACACTGTGAAACTCCAAGACTGTGTTAATAAAATTAACCTTAGATCTGGTGGTGGAGCCAGTGACTAGTTGACAAGAATTAGCCATAGAGAGTGTAGAGAACCTGGGATGTCAGATAGAGAGATGTACAGAAAGGAGTAGGGAGGCATTTGGACTTCTGTAGGATCTTTTGGTTTGGGATAGTAGGAGAGATGCTCTCTTGCGGAGTCTCAATCCAAAAAGGAAGGTTAGCTGGTTGCCTCTCAGCTTCTCTGATCTAGTGTGATTTTACCCCAAAATCTGGCCTCTGATTCTTTATTGGTAATAGGGCAAATTAGATAAACACAACAATTGGCATTCAATGAGTAGCTTGAGATCACAAGGCAGCTTCTCAAGCCACCTCTTCTCAAAAACACCACAGTCACTCCTCTGGAAGCTTCTCCCACCACAGTTTTCTGTGTCCACACCCAGGGCCATAGTGCCTCACAGCCTCTCTTCTTCACCTGCTTACACTACAGCACAGGCTTGGGCTTCTGCTACTCCTGCTGTCACTCATTCTAATTGGCCTCTTCAAGAAGTAAATATTTGGCTGTTGGGACTGAAACTTCATTTCAGGGAAAACAGTGTACAGGTGGGTCAAATTATAGGGCCAGAATGACAAATAGGAAAATTAAAGCCATATGTGAGTAACAAAGCAATGAATTTATGGAGACATGATTTGTTACAGCAATGGAAAACAGATTAACATTTCTCCCATCTCAGAAATAAAACATGAAATAAAGAATGCCTCTGAGATAAATATTAGAAGGTATTCTCATAAACAGTCACACATTGTTCTGGTTGTAAATAATCAGGGCACAACAGATGTTGGTCTTTCAAAAGTACCAACAGCCCTACTTTTAAAGCCCTGACAAATCTGTGTGGATGGAACAATGGACTTTGACATAAGAAACTCATAGGTACTGGAATAGCTGGTACAGGAAGAGCTAAGTGCTCAAAATATTGAAGACTATTGGAATCCTTGGAATTCGACTACATCTGTTATTAAAAGAAATCTGGATGGGAGAATAGTAACAGACTTGAGAGCTATTAATAAAGTGATCCAGCCAAAGCCCTCTTTACAGCCTGGAATTTTCTTGCCTTCTCTATTACCTAAAGGATGGTCTAATATAATGATTTATTTAAAAAACTACTGTTCTATTATACATTCACACAAATAAGACAAATTTATCATTTTAGTGCCTAGTTTTAATCATAAGCAGTCTGTTATAATTTAGTATTGGAAATATCATTTACAAAAAATTGTTAAACATTCCCACTTTGTGTCATACTTTGTACAACAGCCATTATAAATGATTCATAAATAGAATCCTCAATCTATAATTTATCACTGTATAGATGATATCTTGCTAGCTGATTCAGATGCAGATACCTTAGGGAAAATGTTTGATGAGTAAAGAGAATTTTTCCTTGTGGATTTCAAAATGTTCCTGAAAAAATACAATGAAGAGATTCTATTAATTAACTAGGATACCAGGAGAGATTAACTATGAATTATTCCTGATTTTCAAAAATTATTTGGAGATATTAGGTGGCTAAGTTCCATAATTGGGTTAACTACTCAAGAAATAAGTAATTTATTTCAAAACTAACAAGGTGATAAGAACTTAAATAGTCCAGGAAAACTGTAAGTAGAGGCTTAGAGAAAACTGTCTCTGATAGTAAAGAAATTGTAGGATGCACATGTGGCTCACTTGAATCCAGAGTTTGATTGTATGCTATTCATGCTACCTTCTACTCATTCTTCTATAAGAATTCTTATGAAGAGAGAATAAATTATCTTAGAATGGATATTTTTATCACACAGAGTAAAAAATTAAAGACCTATGTAGAATAGTAGAATAGGGTTTTGAATTGATTCTGAAAGGAAAATTTAGAATAAATTTATTAGCTGTAATACACACAACATAAATTGTGGTACCACTTACTAATGCTGACATCACCTCATTTTGGGAAGGAAATGAACATTGGCAAAGAGCTTGCAGTAATTCCTTGGGAGAGATTAGCAGTACATGTCTCAAAAGCAATAGACTCCACTTTATAAAAAGAACAATTGGATTCACTCTCACATAGTAAGAGAGAAACCAATTTCTGGAGCTCCTACATCCTATACTGAAGCAAATAAATCAGAAAAGGCAGGTTATAAGGCAAGAAAAGTTAGAAAAGTGTCTCAAGGCCCTTATAATTTAGTTTAAAAATCAGAATTATATTCTATTCTCACGGTATTATTAGATTTTCCTGATCTCTTAACATAGTTACTGATTCTCAATATAAAGGAAAGTTGTTTTACATATAAACACCACTAAACTTATACCAAATCTTTCAAAACTAACTTTATTGTATATATAGCACATTTCAAACACCATACAGGTCTACATGGCCCTCAAGCATAAGATAATGATGAAATTGATCAGTTATTGGTAGAAAATGTGCTAGAAGCACCATAAATTCATAAGAAATACCCTGTTAATAACATTTTGAATGAAGATTTTTCAATCACTTGGCAGTCAAGGAAACTTTAAAGAAGTGTCCTATTTGTTCTTTGTATAATCAAACTTGATTATCTACAAGAAGTAACCAGAAGTATACCCAAAAAAATTAAATTTGGAAATGAATGTGTTTCATTTAGTGGAGTTTTGAAATGTAAAGTATGTGTACCATATTAGATACATATTCAAAATTTCAATGGAAAACTTCTTTAAGTTTTGAAAAGGTTGATTCTTTAATTTCACATTTATTAGAAGTCATGGCCATTATGTGAATACTTGTTCAAATTAAGTCTGACAATGCTCCAGCATATGTCTCTAGCAAAATGAAAGAAACATTTGCATATTTCAGCACAAAGCATATTGCAGATATACATAATCCTACAGGACAAGCAATTATATAAAGTTTAAAAGATATTTTTAATGAACAGAAAGGGGCAATAAAGAGCCTAGAGAGATTATGCAGTGTTTTATTAACTACAAATTTTGTAAATACTAATAAGAAAGAAACAGCAGCTGCAAAGAGACATTGGATAGTAGACAAGAGCTTATGAATAAAATCAGTCAGTATATTTTAAAAATGTGTTATCCTCAGAATGGAAACCAGGATGGATGTTACATTGGGGAGTGTTTTTGCTTTTGTTTCCACAGGAAAAGAAAAGCTATGGATACTACCAAGATTGATAAACATTAGATGCATAGAGGAAAGGTCTCTTGATTAGGAGAAATGATAGTTCATCAAACACCTGGTCATTCATTCTAAACTAACTTATAAGACTTATAAATGGCTTTAATTTAATCAGAAAAATTATTATTAAAAATAGATTGTGGTCCTCTCTTTTTGGGAGATTTGTTTTTTATGACATATAAAATGTTTTAGTTTTCTGCAGTAAACCATGACCATTCCTACCAATGACCTTTGAGATTTCCAAGAAGATGATGGGACCCTGCAATGACCAATCTACCTGGATTTTAGTAATGCCACTAAGCTGACAAACACCCACCCGACAATCAGCTTTATACTACAAACTGCTCAGAACAACTTCAAAGCAGTTAGCTAAGATGGTACAAACTCAAAGACTACTCCAACAAAGACTCCAGATAAACCATATTCTTTTCCATCACTTAGGGACTTTAGAACAAATGATACAGCTTACTCTCCCAGGACTTGATCATTATCCTATTTTTTTCTAGGTCCCCTAAATTTACAATTGACCCTCCACAGCAGGAAGTAGTTTTAAAAACACGATGCCCACATTCCTGAGAGGTGGGGTGGGTGGTTTTGATTAATAAGTGGGTGATAAATGTTTATTGTATAGAGGGGTTAGTTGCAAATTGTTATTTGTCATGGTCAGGGAGGAAAATAAGCAAAAGGTTGCATTCAGGGATTTCCTTCTGAAAATAAAAAATGGAAGAAATAGGAATGATAGGATAAAGGGATAGATTATTAAATATATTTTAGACTAAAAAGTAACTACTAGCTTCAAATCTTTTAAACTGGCATGGATTTTTATATATTGATACAAATTTAAGGTTACTTTTGTCACAATATACTGTGAGTTATTGTATCTGCACACTTATTTATATTTTAATGTAAAGTTGTAGTCCTTGAAAGCTACTATTATAAGCTACTGTTATAAACTCTTATTTATAAATAAGATGGCAATCAAATTTGTAGTAGTGGTTTAGAAGTAGACAAAAATAAGCTTCATTTTGCATCATGTATTTGAGATAGATGGGTGGTTTTCAAACACTTCAGTGATCTACAGACTATGACATTTAAGATGTTTTAACAATGAAAGACTTTTCACTACAGTGATATATTTCTGCTTCTAGCAGCATCAATCTACGTCAGAAAGAATGATAAACATTGAAGAACCTCCATATGGACTTTGTTTTCAAGGTGGCAAAGTTACTCATTTGGTCAAGAAACTGCCCTTTCCTTGACTGCAAACAGTATGCTGTTTAAATTGGACAAGCAGGACACAAAGGAAAATGATTGATGAACTTTACCAAGATAAGGAAGACCAGTCTTTCAAAATTCCTGCTTCACAGGAAATTGTGTCAGATATTCTAGATGTGTAGGCCAGTAGGCCAAAGAATGATGCACCAATATTGCAGAGTAACTTTGCACTATAGTCCAGGAAGCCAGCTGTCTCTGTCATCTCTATAGTTTTTGAGCTTGCTTGCTCTGCACTTCCTGTTTATGCAGATATCCTTCTTGGATCTCTGATGGGCACTGAAGATTAGATAGTTATACCATTTTCTTTGGTACCAAACTCAGAAAAGAAACTAACAAAAGAAATGCAAAGTTTATAAGGTTTAAAAACATGAAAGCTTTAGGTCTTTATCAAGAAAATGTTTTAAGGTATAAAAAGATATTTTGAGATGGTAATACAAGTTATGAAAGAAAGTTTTAGGTATAAGACATAAAAAGATAGGATAGATGATGGAGTACCTTCTCCAAATTTTTCAAAGACTAATGGACTGGACATTGTGAATGTAATTGTTACCTAATAATTTTTCTTTTTGTATATAGCATTACTGTTTAAGAGTTAAAACTTTTACTTTTTATTTATACAAAAGGGGGAAATGTTGTAGGATATTCATTTGCACTGTGAAACTCCAAGACTGTGCTAATAATTGGTTGTAGAGCCAGTGACTAGTTGATATGAATTAGCCACAGAGAATATGGAAGACCTGGAGAGACATTTAAAGTGAGACACACAGGAAGGAGTGGGGAGGGACTTTGAGTTTAAAAGTCCTTTTGGTTTGGGGAAATATGGAGAAATGGTCTCTTACTGGGTCTACAACCAAGGAAGGTCAGCTGGTTGCTTCTCAGACTCCCTCATTTAACAGGATTTTATCACTATATCTGATTTCTAAGTTTTTACTGGTAAACAGAACAACTTAGATAAAAAAAACAACATTTTGTTATATTGTTTTGAATCTTTCTTTCTTGGCTTTGAGCTAAGATGCATATCCTGACATGAGTCTTTAAGCCTACACCTTCAGGTTATAGTAATCACTTTCCACTTCTTCTACCTTACTTAAGGATCCTCAGGGGGAATGACACATAGGAAGTTGGTACCTTCTGTGATGACAATGACTTCCTCTGAAACCCACTTGAAGTACCTGATTCTTTGGTGGAAGAGATGTCACTATTTTCAGAATCACTTCTGGTAGTTTGCTTGGTTTGTTTCTTTTTTTAAATTACATTTTTAAATGTTATTACATTCCTTTATTTATTGTGTATATGTGTGTGTGAGTGCAGTATGAGAGGTAGCCCATAACACAGGATGCTTGTGATATTCAGAGGACAACTTGCAGAATTCAGTTCTCTCCTTATACCATGTAGTTCCTGTTGACAGACGTTTCTGTCCTGCCCAGTCCTGCAGCCATTCAGTTACAAAGAAACACACAGAGGCTTACATTAATTATAATCTGGTTGGCCTATTAGCTTAGGCTTCTTATTAACTCTTACAACCTACATTAACCCATAATTTTTGTCTGTGTTAACCATGTGACTTGGTACCTTTTTTCAGTGAGACATTCTCATCTTGCTTTCTCTGTGTCTGGGTGATGACTGTAGACTGAGCCTTTTCTCTTCCCAGAATTCTCCTGTTCTCATTGTCCTGCCTATACTTCCTGCCTGGCTACTGGCCAATCAGTGTTTTATTAAAACAATACAAGCAACAAATCTTTACAGGGTACAAGACCATTGTCCCACAGCACATCCACCTTTTTATTTCAAAACAAAATCTCTGAATCTAATCTCTCTTGTTTAGCTTTCTTCCTGACCATTTTTCATAACAACTTGTAAGCACCACTCTAAACAAAGAAAAATATCCATAATCCATTTTTGGGAATGTGGGCATAGCTTTCCAGGCTACTTCTGCTGATTGGGCGCACCGATAATCTTATGGGTAC
Source organism: Ellobius talpinus (assembly GCA_001685095.1). Classification (NCBI taxonomy): domain Eukaryota; kingdom Metazoa; phylum Chordata; class Mammalia; order Rodentia; family Cricetidae; genus Ellobius; species Ellobius talpinus. Next base: position 10,009 of record LOJH01041832.1, on the reverse strand, counting down.
CTAAAGAAAATTTTGAATTATGGTAGTTTCCTGACTGAAATATTGTGTGAGGCTTGATCATCTCAGCCAGCAATCCTGAGGCTGTTCTGATATAGACCTCTGACATCTGGGCCATCTGTTCCTACCAGAGATTTCTCAGGGGGTGTCTTCCTTGATCAAACCTGATTTTTCTTAACCCAGAATGAATTCACAGCCTCTCATTTCCTGTGGAAACAAAAGCAGAACCTCTTCTCCAAAGTAACATATTTTTTACTTAAATTTTGAAGTCAGTGTATTTTCAAAATATATCTGTTGGATTAATCCAGCAACATTCATAATCAAACATCTTTTAGCAGTTGTTGCTCTTTCCTCAGCCTCCAAACAATTCAAAGACAACACAATAATACAAAGTATCCAGATTCTCTGTGTATTTTCCATCTTTATATGGCTTTATTTTAAACTCTACTTTTTATTTTTAATTTTTGTTTTTCTTGAGATAGGGTTTCTCTGTGTATTTTTGGCTGTTCTGGAATTTACTCAGTAGACCAGGCTGCCCTTGAACTCACAGAGATCCACCTGCCTCTGCCTCTCAAGTGTTGGGATTAATGTTGTGTGCCATGACACCAAACTACTCTCTTTCTTTTGTTTTAATTACCTCATCCTTTTTCTTTTCTCTCCCAAGCCTACATATATTTTTAAACAAACTGTAACCATTTAGGGGTCATTTTGTCCATATGAATCTATCTTTGCTGCATATCTCTCTTTCTGTGACCACATGAGTCTTTAATTTGCTAAGCAATATAGGTGGGATTAAAGCCATGGCTTTGTCAGCTTGATCCACCCATTCTTCAGATTTCTGGGAGTCTAGCTTCATGGCAGAAGTACTGGTGGGAGCCATGTTTATTGCCAAAACTCTATGGAGTCTCAAGGTACCTGCCATCACCAAGAAGCATACTTTTGACCATTCATAAACAGCATGTAAGTGCTTTGTGGCATAGCCTCTTAAAGAGGCTGCAAGGTATTTGCAGCTAAAGCTGAGTCAAAAAGCCTCTCTCTTTTTTCAATTTTCTTTTTGTTATTTTATTTATGTTTAAAAAGAAAATAAACTATTTTTCATTACACATATCAATCCAATTTCTCACTTCCTCCCCTCCTCCCATTCCCTCCACATACCCTGCCTCCTCCCCATGCCTATCCAATCCTCAGAGAGGGTAAGACACATTGCTTTGGGGAAGGTCCAAGGCCCTCCCTACTATATCTAGGCTGAGCAAAGTATTCATCCTGAGCTCCCATAGTCCACTTGAAACATGGGAGGAATGAGAATATTAGCAAAGAGGTCAAGACCATGATGGGTACATCCACTGCAACAGTCTATCTGAGCAAATGGGAACTCACAAACTCCAACTGGACTAGGAAGGAACAAGCATAGGACCAAACTAGTTACTCTGATTGTGGTTGACAGTTTCAAGCCTGGGATAGACTGAAGGACCACTGGCAGTGGCATCAGGATTTATCCCTACTGCATGTACTGGCCTTTTGGGAATCTATTCTCTTTGGATGGATACCTTTGGAAGAAGCCTCTCTTAAATTAGAAGCACTTGCCCCTAGCAAACAGAGCTTACTTGACAAAATTTTTTGCTACCAAAAAATCCATGCTTGACTCTGTTCCTTTGTGTCTAGAAATACTTCCTAAGTGCTCTCAGGTTTTATGTGAATATAGTTGTCCACATTGGAGCCATTTGTTGGTGGTTTTCTGTCTTGTCCGGTTCTGCATCTCTTCATTCACAAAGGAACACACAGAGGTCTACATTGATTATAAACTGGTTGGCCTATTATCTTAGGTTCTTGTTAACTCTTACATCTACATTTACCCATAATTCTTGTCTGTGTTAGCCACATGGCTTGGTACCATTTATCAGTGAGGCATTCTCCTCTTGCTTCATCTGTGTCTAGGTGATGACTGCAGACAGCATTTTTTCCTCCCAGATTCTCCTGTTCTCATTGCCTTGTCTATACTTACATCCTGGTTTGGCCAATCAGCATTTTATTAAAACAATACAAGCAATGAATCTTTACAGTGTACAAGACCATTGTCCCACAGCAAGTTCCTGAGCTTGGAACTCTGATTATTTTGATTGGCAGCAAGCATCACTGCCCACTAAGGCTCCCGCCCTACCAAGGTGATGTCATTGCCATTATTGCTATTACTTTTATTATTATGAATTAGTTCATAAGAAGAAAATGTGTCAGAAATGTTCCTTCCAGTAACTGAACACACTGTAGTGTTTAGGTCCATATTTTCAAGCTCTTGAAGTACCTTTCTAAGGCTGTAATAATTTCTGTTAAGCCCTTCTTTTTAACACATTTGGTGACTTTTTCCAACAGTTTTCCCTTTTCTTGACTGCTTTTCAGCTTCTTATCTTTGTTGTATTAGCCAGATCTGCAGGAACCACATTAAGTGGAACTACTTCATGTCATCTTCATCTACATCTAGTTAGATTCTTGCTATAGTTTTCACAGACTTCTTGTTCTTTTTAGCCCTATTGTACTTCCAGATGCTTTGAAAGTGTGCACAAATTTCTTGAATATTTTCTTTCAGTTGTCACTTAAACACTGCTAGTGACATCACCTCAACCCCAAGCATGCAGTTAATATAGTCTCAGATGTTGCAATCCTCTCTAAATTTCATCACATTTTCTTCAGAAACAGGAACAGCCTGCCAAATGGTCCTCTATAAACAGGAGTACTTACAAACTGATGCAAGTTCTTGCTTGCACCAAATTGGCAAAATATCAAGAAACATTTACTATTTAGATTTGGGATAAAAAACAGACTATTGGGATAGCACTTGGACACCTATGAAGAGTGGACCATTATAGCTGAAGATATCACATACTTAGGACACAGAAGGAAATTGGGTCTGGCACTGGAAATCTAGCCAACTTTGTGGGGCTAATGAGATTATGGAACTTAGAAAAGAATCTGTTACTTTGATAGACAAACACAGTTCTCTAAAAAATTTCTAAATCTTATCCTTATCCACAGATTAGTGCAGTTAGAACCACTCATCAAAAAAGTTTCTCTTTATAGTGACAACCATCACAGAAAACTGTAGTTGTACACAGTACAGAGATCAGTAAAACATAGGGAGTCCAGCCCTCCAACGGATACATCTTCACACAATGCCTGCTTGTGTGAGTCAAGGAACAACACAGAAGAAGAGGGGAAAGATTAGAAGAGCCAAAATGCTGGGAAATCTGCTATGAAACTGTGTCTCCTAGAAATGGCTGCATAAATGGGACAAGAAGAGCCATATTAATGTACTTGTTTACAAGGAATGGGAGAAATTTTCATGGAGTTCCATCACTGTACAAAGAACTACAGCAACTGATGACTTTTTGGAGAAGGACAGTTAGTTAGCTTCCTTTAGGGATGGACCCACTTAAGTGTTTTCCAGTGCAGAAAGTCCAGCCTTTAAACCATATGCACACAAGAAAAATCATACAAGGTAGGTTGCATTTATATTTTTATATTTGTGCACACACATAAATATGTAAGAATAATAAAAAAGAGGCTATCTACTTGAGAGTGGGGAAAGGGAAAGCTTTAAGAGAGGGTAGATGGGAGGGAGTGAAGGGAGGAAAAGCAGGGGGAAGTTATATAATTATTTTCATTAAAACATTTTAAAATAATATTTCAACCAATTTTTGCTTGGCTATGATTATTATGGTACATAGATGGTCCTTCACATGGCCTCCAATCCAAGTCACTAGAAATCTCTCCATACCTGGTATAGTCCCTATCAAACTTTTAATCTTATTATCTCTCAATGAAGCAAATTCTTTAATCATTTCTTCCACTCCATTGTTGATATTCAAGACTGTTATTATAGTGAAATTGGAAATCGATGATGGACAATAACCATCACAGGTTTTTCAACCTTGTAGTCCCTAGTGATTTTTTGTTTCACATTTGGTCATATTATGGTCATCTATTGACAACTTGGGCAGTGATTCCATGTGATTCCTAGAGGCCACAATGAACGGAAAACGACAAAGGTTAAAGTAAGCCCTATAGTTTGAAAAAATGATGTAACCAAAGAGGCAGAAGCCTAAGCTGTGTGATGTTCCTGCTGATATCACATGACAGCTGTTTCCCTAAAGACATTTTGGATATGTTGGCATACATTCTAAAGTGAGGACGAAATTATAGAATAGCAAATCCATAAACTTATGAGGTAGTCATTTTCTCATTATCAGGTCTTTCATGTTGAACATAATGATGTGACTATATTTTTACAGGACTGGAAGTGCAATGAAGTTGCTCACCAGCCTCCCAACATGACACAAACTGAAGGGAAAGATGTTAGAATGCTACCACTACCATGGCTGAAATTACTAGCTTGCAGGAATTTTCCACCATCATTATAATCTATAGGAACCCCTGTTTGCCCATGTGGTCCTTCAAGTACTAAAATGTGAACACATAGAACATTAAGGGGAAGAGAATGATTTTATTCAGGGAAAGATAAACAAGAAGGAAAGAACTGGGCTGAAAGTAACACCTGAGATTATACAATGAGAGTGATGTTTATTCTGAGAAGCCTGGTACAGAGCTGACTGGGAAGCTCACATCTGAATTTACAGATTGCATCAACGCTTCTCATTATGGGTAGAATAGGTTTCACGAAAAGCAAGCTCAGCAGGCAAATCAAATTAAAAATGTAAGCCTCCTTAATTAGATCTCATCTAATTAAGAGAGGAATAGTTTAAATGGATATTTTGGTCTACTGTATTAAAAAAAGCTTCAGGTTTGAATGAACTTGAAGTATATCAACATGATTTGGTTCCTGCACCCTGAGGGGGACCAAAAGCCTCTTAATTTCAAAAGAACCAAGCAATCACATCCTGAGTTGGGACGTGCAACTATGCTTGTCAATCTCCAAACTCTCTGGCCTTCAGACAAGGTGGAAACGGGCTGCATTTTTCAGCCTCCACAGGTTCATTCATTTGGTGGTAGAGGGTTCTTCCTGAAGACTTGTTCTGTGGTAGATTTTCAGCAGCTGAAAATAAATTCAGTACAGAATCTACTAAACATTATTATGTAGTGCTTATATAACCACAACCATACACACCTGTAATTAATTTATATGAAATTTAATGGAGACTAAACTGTCCTTAGAGTCCTACCAAAAGAAATCTTAATATAATAAATAGTAGAAGAAAGCTAAAGTTGAAAATGGGCCTTACAAGGTAAATGAAGTTGTTTGTTGTTTTTCCTTGAAAACCATCCATTCAGTGAGAACAAAACCTCTTTTTAAAATCCAGTGTATAAGCTCCTAGTAATTTATGGGTGGCTAATCCTGTCATCAGCAATTAGAACAGCAGCTCTTAACTTGCAGGCTCCATGACTGTCTGTCAGTTCACTCTCTGTGAGGGTCACATATGTGATATCCTTCATATTGGGTATTTACATTACCGCTCACAACAGTAGCAAAATTAGTTATTAAGTATCAATGAAGTAATTTTATGGTTGGGGTCATCACGATATGAGGAACTGTGTTAAAGGGTCACAGTATTAGGATGGTTAAGAACCACTGATTTGGCAATATGTAGAAGATGTCCCATAAGAAAAAATGCATGAAATATTATTGAGAATTGTAGTATATGGAAGCTCTAAGTGACATAATGATACCAAATTTGTACTCAAAATCAACATGTTATAAATAAAAGCACAACCAAAGAAAGCAGGTGGTAGATGTTTATTGACTTTTTAACAGTCATGAGGACAAATCCTCACATATTGTTAAAATAAATTACTGATATTTTAAAGAATATGTACACACACATACAAGACTGGCCACATTATCACTGAAGATGCTAAAATAGTTTTCAGTTTCAAAGCTCATTTCTATACTCTCCGCTATTCTGGCATCAATTTTTGCTACCTGGGATATGACTTTGGGAACTGGTGGCTCACAGCATGAGTTTATCGATAGTAGGGCAGTTTCTTCAGACCAGTTATGACACTGGGTTGATTCATTTAGAAACTGTTATTTCACTTAATATTTTTTACTAGAAAGTACTGGACCTTTGGTCTCTGCTCCCGAGTTAGGATCTAAGATTGTTGAGAGAATCATCCATTAGAAAAATCCAGGGTCTCTGAGGTTCTCTTGTATCCAATCCATCTCCTACTTATGGCAGGCAGAGAAGATGAATTATGCACTTACAAGCTTGTTGGCGTAAGATTTAAGAGCTGTTGGTGTGCATACAGCTGTTCAGTAGTAATTTAGAGTTATTCCATAAATATTGGATATTTTAACACAACAGTTATTTCTCCTTTCACTCTCAAGATAGCAATTTTTCATCTGGAGTTTCTGCAGTATATTTTACATTGGGAAATATCTCTATAATCATTTTCCATTAAATGTGTTTAATGTGGCATTGCAATGTGGTCCTAACTTTAGTCATATATCTTACGGTTCATCCTTCTTATAGCATTTGTGATAAAGGCAATTGTTTTTCTTCTGAGGATACAATTTATTCTTACGAAGTCAATGGAAAATAAATATCATAGCTGAAGTTCAAGAGACAGAGAGCTATAGCTGGTCCTTTTCAGAGCCTCATTTAATCACTTTCAGTCCCCAGAAACCTATCAATCATCACTGAAGGTAGTCACAAGGCATTTAATGTGTCATAAGACTTGCTAAAGTCTTAATAAAAATTATGTTGATGTGAGCTCTACCTTACAGCAATGGTTTTTGAATATTATAACTTCTGATTTCTAGTTATTAGTAGTGTTAAAATTAATTTATTTGACCACATGACCTCTAGTTAATACCTATATCATCAAAGTCACTATAAGGAAATGTAGATCAAGCAGCAATACAAGGCTTCATACTGTACCACTGAACTAAAGTCTAGTAATCTTATCAGAAAGTCCTTAGTACTCTCTTTGAGCTAGCTATCTTTTTTGTTTTTTTTGTTGGTTGGTTGATTTGAGACAGGCTTTCACTGTGCAGTTTTGGAGTCTATCCTGCAACTAACTTTTGTAGATCAGGCTGACTTCGAACTCAGAGATCCACTTGCCTCTGTTTCCCTAGTGCTGGCATTAAAGGCATGTGCCACCACTGCCCTAAATATCTTAATGTATGATATGTATAATATCACCTACTTATTTATTCAGATATTTTGGCAAATTTTTAAAATATTTTATGGAATGATACGTCCTTATTTTAATGGTCTTCTTAAAACTCTTCTGGAAAAAAATGTACAATTATTAGGCCACACTTCTCACACATCCTTTGCTATATTTATCTCTAGTTATATTTTCTGATACCATATTTATTGATAAATTTGTATTTTAGACTTCAATTTTACTTGGATATTGTATAGTGAGTTTATAAATTAGGTTTTTATTGAAACATTTTGTGGATAATCAATATTCTTTCTCTAAATTACATAGTTGATAAAGTTTATCACGGAAGTAATGCTAACCTGTGGTTTTCTTTTCTAGAAATTTTCTTTTTAATTCAAATTTAATTTTAAGTGATTTGTTCTTTTGAGATTTCTGTTTCTTGCTTCAGTTTTAATCAATCATTTTTGATTTCTAAGTTATCACATGTAATATGAGTATATTTCAGCAAGCAAATCATTAAAGAAAATTTGATTTTTTTTCTTGTTTAGCATTAAGAGAGCCTTTGGTGGTCTGTGGAGGTGGCCAGTTGGAAACTGCCCTACTACCCAAGCATGAGGACCTGAAATTGGATCTTCTGCATCCCATTAGAAGCAGAGCATGGTGGTGCACATCTGTAACCTTAGAGCTAGAGGTATGGAAATACAGTAGCCGTCTTGGCACTCACCTGTCACACACTCTTGCCAATCACTGCGTTCTGTAAGAGACCCTCTCTCAAAAAATAAGATGGAAAGTGATTTAAAAGACCTTAGTGGCAATTTTTGCCCGCAGTAACTATGGAATCTGCCTCTCTCTTTGTGTCTCTGTCTCTGTCTCTCTCTCTGTCTGTCTGTCTCTCTCTCTCACACACACATGTGCATACACTTAAAATTATAAAAATTCAAAGAGAATTTTGAAAGCCCAGGCCTTATGTATTTCCTGTTGAATTCACTCAGCCTGTGCTGAGGTCATTAATAATATTTTTCAGTGATTAAAAATATGCAAATAACTAGCCAATTGATAAAGTTTGATGGAATCTCAAATTCCAAGTTTATGCCCTTAGTTACTTGTTTACGTTCATTACAGGAAATTTATTTTTGCTCAAACACAGCTTAATAAAAAAAGCAGAACAAAACAAAATAAAACAACAACAAAGGAACATACAGAACATCATAAAAAATAGAATGTGCTTTTCAAAACCAAATAAAAATAGAGGAGCTACTTGAGATTAAAAACAGAGATTGGCATCCTTGGACTTAATTGCCTAATGATGCTGTGAGCTGAGAGTCTAATGGAGATACACCACAGTTTTTCACATATACTTACCAATTCTTTTTAATTTCACCATTTTGTCTTCATTTTATAAGCCTTGAAGGAATCTAAATTTAAAATGTTTATGGAAAGCCTAGTATCTGGTATGTAACTTCACAAATGGTATGTTGCTAAATTTAGTAATGCTAAGTTAGTGAGTAGGTCAAAGTTACCTGTGCATAAGTGGTCAATGAACTAAAGAGATGAGGGTGGGAGTTCAGGGCAAACTGAAAAGGAGATAGGAAAGCACTGACCAGTGCAAGTGAAAGGAAATCAAAGACACAGTACAGTTTTCTATCTGCATTCTCCTAGTGTGCACTGGGAGATAAGGGAGAAGAAAGGAAGCTGAAGGAGTAATGAAAGGGAAATCACATGTGCACAGATGAAGAACTCCAGGAAGAAAGCAGCTGAGGAGGTGAAACACGCAGGCAGGTGTCCTTGCACATTGAGTAGGATTGTGAATAGTTTCAGATAGGAGTTGAGGGAATTAAAATAAAACCCACACTGACTCTGATAAAGATTGCTTAGAGGAAAACTTTCACACCCTTGATTTCTACAAATGCTTGTTTTATATTTTACAGTTATAAGATATGAAGCTGTTGTGAAATAAAACTATTACAAAGGTTATGGACTTAAAATGTGAAATTTGACATACTTTTCTTTTTGTGCTCCTAGGTCTAAAGTACAAATAAGAAGATGGAGTCTGTGAATTGGAGCGTTTTCATAGAGCACAAATTGAGGCATTTTCAAAAGTGCTCTTCTTGATAAAAGGGTTTGCTTTGTGATAAGTATGAATTTGACAACTGTGTGCTGAGCAGATAGACATGGGTGTAGTTGGAGATGAACTTATTAACTTCAGAGGTAACGGAGCAGAAATACCTAATTATGCATCAAAGTATCCCAACACATGTAGTTTATGTAATAATCTTGGTAATAAGCCGTTTTATTCCGAGTTTGGTGGGTGTATTTTGGCTAGTCAACTGTTTCTTCTCATAAAACTGAACAATAACTTCAAGTACATTCTAAATAGAGCATTAAGCAATCTCAAGTATTTTAATGAGAATGAGGGCCTCTGCGTCTCAGGAGATAGCAGAGGGATGAGTTGCCACATTACAAGTAACATCTCTAGTGACACAAAGCGAGGTATGTGCATGACTTGTCACCTGCCCATGCCAGAGTATAAAAACCTGTCCTACACAGTATAAAACTCACACTCAAGATCTGTGCCTGAACAAGAAACCAAAGCTACCACTCTTTACACCATGAGCTACTCCCGCAGCTACTATGGAGGCCTGGGCTATGGCTACCGAGGCTTTGGGAACCTGGGTTATGGCTATGGCTGTGGATGTGGCTTTGGAGGTTACAGATATGGCTCTGGGTATGGAGGCTATGGCTATGGCTACCGCCGTCCAATTTACTATGGAGGATTTGGATTCTCCCGCTTCTACTGAAATGTTTTCCTGAGGAACGAAAATCTTAAATATAAGAACATTACTCCACTGCCCAAGGAACAAGATGGGGCCATCTCCTTGGACACCTGGGATCC
>LOJH01041829.1:2721-14317 GCA_001685095.1 Ellobius talpinus | reverse complement strand
TTCTTTGGGGCTTGCTGGCTGTGGGGTACTGGGTGGGACAGAAACCCCCAACAAACAAGCCAGCTGATCATGTTACAGGCAGGGAGTAGAGAAAAATATATAGCTCAATAAAAACAATAAAAAAGAAAAGATGAACCTGAAGATCATGAACACTTATTGCTTTCTCCTTCTTAACTGTGGGTAAAATGTGACCAGCTGCTTCAAACTCTTGTCACCATGACTTCTTCGCTGCCATGATGACTGCGCCCTGTAAGTGTGAGTCAACACAACTCCTTAGTTAAGTTGTTCTTGTTGGGACACTTTCTTACAATGAGGAAAACTAACACACACTACTATCAGGATTCAGAAACTTGGTAGTGCAATGGGCCAAAAAGATGATCCAGTGCCCCATCCTGCCACACTGAGTGAAGCTAAGAACTTTGCAGATCATTGAGCCCAAAGCTGAGACTATACTTTGAAGCTAATTTTGTAAACTTAAATGTACTTTTATTTCCAGACAGAAAACATTTAAAAAAAAATTTCACATCTTCCTTTCCCACTAGAAACCCTGTGAAATTCTTTCTGTTCTAGTGGCATGTGGGGAAGAGGGAACCTTTGCACTTCATCAAACCATTGTGTGTGTTTTTTTAAATGGCTATTTCTCATAGATAGTATGGCTGCAGGCTGGTGAATTTATCTTCTTGCCTGTCAGCAACACTTTCAGAGTTTTGGCTTCTTACTGCCTATCGGCAGGCACCAGAACTGCCATTACATTCAAGGGCAAGAAAGCAGCCAAATTCTGTAAGTGGGAAAACATTGGGGAGGGTAGGCATTATATTTCATAAACTCTTTTAAAAAAATCACATCATTAAATGTTGAGATGTCACAGTGTTAATCTTTCTTTTCAGTAAACCAAGTACCTTTGAATTTGCTGGAAGATTAGGGTCTGCGAAAGTTTTGTGTTTGGCAACAGCCCAGAAGAAGGTGTTTGGCTCTCATCCTATTTCCTATGTGGTGCACACTTCAGGGGTCACTGAACAAATGCAGAAAGGAGAAGAGATTAGCACAACGTTGCTCAGGAACCAATAGATAGAGAGAATGATCCACTTGTTCCCCAGCACTTTATCTTCCTATTGATGGAAAATAATGAATAAATTCTCCAGCTAAGTCTTGGAGATTTAGAAAAAAATGACTTAATTGGAGGCAAATAGACAAGTCATCTGCTAGCTGGAGATGGTGAATTTGTCCACGTTTTCCTATGGATAACTATCCCACTCTTTTCATCTTTCTGGCATACAGTAATCTGGAACCTTTGTAGCACGGATGGCTGATGTCATTCCGACACATGGGTGAAGCCCACTCAGCATACATTATGAAAAGCAGTTCATGTTAGTATTTAAATGCAACTTGTCCCCCTGCCAAAGAAAATGGAGGCCCCTAATAAGCCCCATGTGTTGGGGAAACTTGTTGGGAAGTTTGGAATTTGCCAGTCTCTGCAGAGGAATGCTGTGTGAAAACGGTTCTGTGTGTGTCACTGTGCTATCACCGTGCCCTAACTCAGATGCATCAGGGAATTCAATAGTCCTTCAGGAATGTCTTATTTTTTTCACACTCATATTACATGCAGGGGAATACATTTTTGTGCTGTGATCTGAACTAACGTACTGGTGACTGATCAGGTGACTTAAGCACTCTTAAGCATCATCTCTAGCTCTAGATTTCCTAATTCTTATTTGTTTATTCTTGAAGCCTCATCTGCCTTCAGTTCTTGTTAGAACTCTCACTTTTCTTTCTTCACTACTTGGCTCCTGTTTACATCTGTTTATGGAGAACCCACTGCCTGACTGCTGGTTTCATTAAGGAATTTCTCTTCTTCTCTGATCTCACAGCTTCCTAGGTTTTACAACCTCTTCATTCAGAATGAGACTTTTGCTATTGATAAACAACCATACTTAGTCTAAAAAGCTTTCCAGGGAGAAAATTCATCAGTGTGTGGAACCACTTCTAACACCTCCGCAGGCTGTCAGGTTTTATTAAACAGAGATAGGAGAATGACGTGAACATGGCATAGCAAAGGTAGAGTCTTAGGGTCACTATTGCTGTGATGAAACACCATGGTCAAAACCAACATGCTGAGGAAAGGGTTTATCTGGCTCTCACTTCACATCACTGTTTATCTTCGAAGGAAGTCAGGGCAGGAATTCAAACAGGACAGGAGCCTGGAGGCAAGAACTGATGCAGAGACCACAGGGGAGTGCTTGCTCCCCATGACTTGCTCAGTTCATTTTCTTATAGAACCCAGGACCACCAGCACAGGCGTGATAATAGACTGGGCCCTCTCACATTAAACACTAATTAAAAATATGTTCTACAGGCTCTACAGGTTCTACAGGTGATAACCTAATCTTATGAACCATCCTCTCTGTTAAGGTGCCCTCCTCTCAGATGACTGCATCCTGTGTCAAGTCGACGTAAAACGAGGCAGCACAATCAGTAATGATTTATAGACAAAGGAGGTATTTTGCAAGAGAGCACTTGGTGAAGGAAGACAGCCTTACTGTTTTATTATTCCCTCACTTTCCTAAAGAAAGATGCTTTGAATCAAAAACAGATTGCATGTATTGTTTGCTATTTGCTATAAGTATATTTACCATTTAATTAACAGTCTATCATGCTCTGTGTTTACGCTTAGATTATTGCAAGATAATCTTGTCTTTATTAGCCTTTCAGATTGCAAGTTATTTAGATATCAGTTGTTAAATTTTATTGTGCATTTACCTTGAACTAGACACTACACTAATACCTTTTTAGTGGCTATTGTTACTCATTCATCAGGCACATTGGATATGAGAGCAATTTTAGGAAAATTGTGAATTGCTTTATGAGTGTGTTGAGTATGAGGCTTTATTGAGACAATTGCATGGGGCTGTGTAACAGATTGGTTTAATACAATAAAACTTGAGCAGGCTGAGGAATCAGTTTTAAAGTAACTAGTATATAAATGTGAGTCAACTAAAAATTGGAATTAGAATAGGTTAATCATATAAGCCTGATAGAAAACAAAGTGAAAGATGCCTAAGGTAAAACTCAGAGATGAGCAGTCTGTAGAGGTAACCATAAAAGAAGCAGGAAACTTACCAACTCTAGGGAGACACACAGACATCCTGTCAGTTATTCCAAGATGCATGAAAAGCTCTATGATGTAACATCTATTAGACTATCCAGTACCCAAGTCTACTAGAATTGTGAATTGGGACAATAGATTAATCAGTGAGAACATTTACAGCATAGAAGTAGATGCCATATCACACTGGGGCTAAGGATGAAGGAAGGTGATAGAGGGGCCATAGAAAGGATAGAACAACATTAAGAGTGCTTTGGATTCAAGGAGTATCTGATCAATACCTAGAAAATCAAAGGAGATATTTTATTCTTAAGAGGAGGGAAATATTGGAGCAAATATTACTGATTTATAATAAAATGATGAGGCCATGGTAAATAATATAATGTATAGAGAAATTTTATTAGAATTGAGGAGACAAGGTGTTAGAGCAAGAGTTCTTAATGCCCTTTTTATGTGGACCTCTGAGTTCTAAATGCCTCCTTTATATGGGCTTTGTCGTTAGAGATTAGAAAGGAAGCAGAGAGAAAGATGATGAAACAGTTCTTGAATACACAGATAGAGCTGACCTGAAGTCAATAGGCAATTGTGTCACAGGACCATAGACTGTGTGGTTGTGCTTAGATGTCCAGAACTCTTAGAGGAGCAGAACTCTTGAATGAAGAGAGACTGCTGTGGTTTGGATGTATGCTTGATTCTTATGTTGGACACTTAATCCCAAGAGTCTTATGTTGAAAGTGTTTGAAAGTTGGGTCTTTCAGAGGTGTCATAGAGCTACTCTTGCTATGATGAACAACCATAGCCAAAAGCAACTCGGGGGAGGAAATGGTCATTTGACTTATATATGCTAAATCTCACATTTAGGGAAACCAGGACAGGAATTTAAAGCTGGCAGGAGTGTGGAAGCAGGAGTTAATGCAAAGGATATGGAGGAGTGCTGCTTACTGCCCTGTTCCCTATGCCTGGTCCAGCCTGCTTTCTTCTAGCACCCAGAACCACAAGACAAATGGTGACACCATCCACAATGGGCTGGAGCCTTCCACATCCATCATTAATTAAGAAAATGTTTATAGGTTTGCCTACAGCCCAATCTTATGGAAACATTTCCTCAGTTAAGGTTTCTTTCTCTCAGATGACTCCAGCTTGTATCAAGTTGACATAAAATTAGCCAGCATAGGAGATAGCTAAGATTCAGTGCAGTCTTCAGACTGAGACTTCCCATGGTGACATTTATGGCTTTAGAAGAAAAGAAAGGGACCCAGTTAACATATTCTGTCTCACTATATGATGCTCTCTGCTTTGGTAGTATACAGCAAGAGGACTTTATCAGGTGGTGCACCATATTCTTTCCCTTTAAAATTAATAAGACTAATAAATATCTATTATTTATAAATCACCCAGTCTCAAGAACTTTGTCATTGCCACAGAAAGCCAACTCAGAAGACCGTCAGTAATAATGAGGAGACATTATTCTAATAATACTAAAGATGGGGTGGCTCTCACGTCTCTCTCCTCCTACAATCGTGCTTTTTGCATAGAGATTTATCCTTGTCCAGGAAGGAAGGATGGCCAAATAGAAGACAAGAACACTTCATTTATCATTTAATTTTTTGGAATCTATTTACAAAGCATTTCCAGGCTTACAGAAAAGACTTACTACAAGATCACTGTGTGGTTTACGGATAGCTGAAACTGAAGTTTTTCTGCATTGCGGACTAAAGCAAATACTTTTCCCCCCTTCTAGTCAGCCTGAGTAAGAAGAACATGAATGGACTACATTTCTAATTAAGACACTAGAGCTTTTAATACACATTTTTTTTCTCCCCAGAGCCTTTCTGACAAAGGGAAAAAATGCTGTGATAATTACCATCACAGTGTGAATCCAACCAGATTTGAAGAATGAATTATAAGACCCAAAATCCAGTAAACCAAACTCTCAGAAAAGATTTAAATCTTGGAATAAAGGACCAGACTTAAAGTCTTCTTATTACTGCCCATGAACTCTGCTTGTGCTTCTGTCTCAGCCACAAACCCTATGAAATCAATGAGAAGCTCCTAACATTAACCTTTGTGCTTGGGTATTTCACTTGAGAGGAAAAATAATAAAAGCCTGCTAGTTTTAGAAAAGTCAATAAAGCAGGTACTTCTAAAGGGAAGATTGATGTGCTTATAGGACCATTCTTGGAACTGACATGTCCCCAGGGGTACAGGACAAAGCAACTCAGGATAGAGAATTCTCCCATGGTAATTTTGCATGAATTACACGGCACCTTAAGTGTCCCTAAGGCACGAGAGAAAAAGCATTATTCATGCCTCGCTGACCATTTCAGCTGAACAGTATAAACAATTAGAAGGAAGAGCTACTGCACAATGCTGTTGGCCTAGAAAGCTTCACAGAACTCCCCCGACCCCAAAATACCCTCTAAGGGGGTCTGTGGGTAGCAACGTTGTTGTGTATTAATTGTGAAATGGTTCCAAGAATGAGAACTGGCATGCAGGCAAAGGGTGTTGCAGAACACAAAGGTGGGGAGAGGCCAGGCTGGGAGGGGGAAGAGGGAAAGGAAAGTATAAAAGCCGGAGTGTTGCAGAGTTCAGTGAGTTTCTGGGTGCTCTATGAGTAAAAAAGGGATGCACCTCAAGTTTAAAAAAAATCACTGCACACTAAGAGCAAAGTGCATATGCCATGCAAGACTACTGGGATGTGGATTGAGGTGTGGAAACCACCCTGGCACCCATTCAAAGAGAGATTGTGCATGGTAAATAGACAAGGAGTCTCTTTTATCAACTCCTGGCTCTAGAAATGACTTTCTGACATCTCACCTCCGTGCTTTCTCCGCAAGCTGGTTTAACTAAGGCCTGATGCTCCATAGACTTGTCTGTCAAACAATGTGCTCAGAGGTGATCTATTGTTTGGAATGAAACAGCACTCTCTTTTTCCTTCTAAGAAAGATGTCTCTTGGATTTTATGCTGTGTGTGGCCAAGCACTCCTTAAGCACACAGAGGGAGTGAAGAATATTCATGGGTGCTTATTAAACTTGTGAGGAACAAAATTTCAAAAAGGCAGCACTTATAAATTTCTCACTTGTGCCTTCCTTTCTGAGAACCCCTTCCCTCCGTTTCCTACACACCAGCTTGGTTCTTAGCGCTTCAACTGCTCTCCTCATCTAAGAAAATTTCTTCAAGGTGCCTCACTGCAGCAACCCCTGGCAGCTATAGGACACAGTTTCTTGTATAGCCTCTTCACACTTTATAACCCCTCACGACTATAGGACTCAGTCTCTTGTATAGCCTCTTCACATTTTATAAACAAGTGCTCTGTTTCTGTAGCTAGCAAAAGCTCTTTGAGGGATGAGAGCTGTTGGAAATATAATGCTTAATGCTTATTTATAACTTGAGGTATGCTCATTAATGGAATTTTTTAAAAATGCAGTCACTGGAATTCTGGCAACATTTTTCAACAAAGTATGTGAAACCCAAGGTTTATTCTCTGTCAAGATATATGTTTCGAGCTATGTGATTCATTGTATGGTTGAGGTTATAAAGCCTCCCCTCAATATAGCATGGATTTTATAAAATCTCACAAGCGTGTGGTATAATGTCTGTCTCTTCTGCTGTAAATATTGGAGTGGTTTCATGTGATCCACTTGTTTGACAAACATAGCTCTGCACTCATTCCTATACAAGGAAACAGAAGCCATGCTGACTAGAGGCATATTTTACTCTGTAAATTTAATTTTCCTATCCCTCCATGTGATACAGGACCACATCCTCTTTACTGAAGAAGAAAGCTAAAAGACTACACCCATAACAGAGGGATCCTCAAAACCCACAAATCCTGAGCATGTTCATGTCACATGTCCTCCAATAATGTCACTGTTTGTTCTTCTTGCATGTCAGGCACATCTGATATAGTGTTTGTCTCACTTAGGGTTTTTATTGCTACAAAGAGACACCATGACCACAGCAACTCTTATAAAGCAAATAAGGGGCTGGCTTACAGTTTCAGAGGTTTAGTCCACTATCATCATGGCAAGATGCATGGTGGCATGCAGGCAGACATGTTGCTGGAGAGATAGCTGAGAGTTCTACATATTGATCTGCAGGCAGCAGAAGGAGACTGTATGCCACACTAAGCATAGCTTGAGCATAGCCTATAAGACCTTAAAGCCTGTCCCCACAGTGACACATTTCCTCCAACAAGGCTACACCTATTCCAACAAGGCCACAAGAGTAATAATGCTACTCCCTATAGGCCAAGCATTCAAACACATGAGTTTAGAGGCACTGTTCCTATTCAAACTACCAGTGTTCAAAAATATAAATATACAAACAATTTTGTCAATATTACAATTTTTCAAATGACTCAGACTTTCTCCGAGTCTTTAAACATTGTTAGAGTAAACATAATTCAATACCTTGCTTACAAAAACCAGAAAAACAAATCTAATTGGACTGAATGTCTATATTTTAATGAATTAACTTAAATTAGAAATAAAGTATAAGAATATTTACCAGGCTGTGATGGTGCATGCCCTTAATCCCAGCACTCAGGAGACAGAGGCAGACAGATCTCTGTGAGTTTGAGGCCATACAGGTCTACAAAGTGAGTTCTAGGACAGTGAGTTCTAGGACAGCCAGGGTATAGAACACAGAGAAATCCTGTCCTAAAAAAAAAGAATATTCTTTTTCAATTTGGAAATCATAGAGGAATCTTGGAAACATTAAAAAAGACTAAGACAATTAACCACACTCCAAGCAGCGCTAAGCAAGGAAGGGTAAATAGAATATAGAGTCATAAAGAGATAAATGGCAGAGTGGAGAGGAGGAATCAACAGTGAGGGCAAGGGGAGAGCAGAGGAAAAGGCAATGTGGAGTTTGATAATTAACACTAAAGTCCTTATGAAAAGTTGTATGGAAGCCTACTACTCTGGAAACTTCCTAAAATATTACATGGATTATGAAAGGAATCTAAATGGAGTCACTCGATAACTGGGGAGACTATGCCCCATCTGGATATCTTATGCCACAAAGTAAAATCTCCAGTGCCAGGAAGGGGTTGCATCTTGTTGGAGTCATTAACCAAATGAGTCCCACAGACTTCTCAAACATCACAAGCTGTTGCCAAGGCTGCTCGTTACTTGACATAACCTGACAGCAAGGATGCATTGCAGCAAACACAATTTACTTAAATTGAAAATGGAGAAACTGAGCTGGTGTCCAGCCAACAACTTCACCCCTACTGACTAGCCTTCATGCTCCAAAAAGTATGTCACATACAACTGGAAGAGAAGTAATCATTAGTATCACCCAGATAGAAATGCTGAGACCAGAGTGTTGGTCTGCCTGCAAGAGAGACTGGTGGGGTAGTGACATACATGTTATAAGGGTACCTAGCCACTCTTTGGTTGGATTTAATTTCACTATGTGAGATAGAATCCTTCCCTGACACTGATGAAGTACCTAGGGGAAAAATTTCTCTTATTCTGCTAAAGGAACATAACAATAAAGCGACTCCTAATGACTTATTGCTCTACCCATAAATCAGAGCATTGCTCAACTTCATCAGAGAAGCCTATCTTTGCAAAATGTGGTAAGCTCCACAGAGATCCACAACCAGAAAATGTTCAGAGGATGAGAGAGTTGGCAACATTCAGTCGTAAATGGGATGTCTTCATCAAACCGTTCGCAGAGGACATGTAAAGACTGTGAGAGTCAGCGGTGGTGAATGACCTCAAGGAAGCAGTATCTTCCAAACACAGCAGGACTGATGCACCTATGAAGTCACAGAGACTGTGACGGCACACACACGACCTGCACAGGTTCAAGCCAGACAAAATTCCAGGCCTGAGAAGGGGACATAGGCACAGGTGCCTACCAGTAACAAGAAGCTTGTTGCAACAATACCTCCTGGGAAAGGGAAAATCAGTTTTCTCAAGTGGAGTGTTACTGTGTGTATCAACCACACTTCCAGGCAAGCCTTTGTCAAAGAGTAGCTGGCCAACAGAAATTGGCTCTAATGAGGGTTTTTTTATGTTTTGTTTGGTCATTTCTTTGTATTATTTTTGTTGTTGTTTCTTAAGTTTATCTGTTTTGATTTTTATTTGTGGGCATTTTGGGGAGGAGGAGGGAAAAAACATGAACCTGAGTGTAGAGGGAGGTGGGAAGGAGCTGGGAGGAATAAGAGGAGGGGAAAGAATATGATCAAAATATATTGTGCAAAAAAATTTAAATAAATTAATTAATATAAAGCAAAGGAGGATGCTAAAGGTTATTTTTAGCACTCTTATCTTAGACTGTCATCCTGGAGCCTGAAATGTCCATTACGCACATGGCTCACACAAGACAGGAGATAGGTAACGGCATATTATCTACACAGGAAATAATGACACCCCACCAGCTGAAGGTATTTCCAAGTAAGAGAACATCTGCCCCAGGAAAAGACATCTGAACCTTGGCCGACCCATCTCATAGCAATCTGCAAGCTTGGTGTTGAGTGGAACGGGACTACTAGTGGGGTAGAGGAAGCTTGCTCCCTAGGTCACCTGGCTTCCTGAGATAGCCTGTGGACTGGCCACATGTCATGCTGGCCAAGCATGTTAAGAATTATCACAGAAAAAGAGAAGGCAACTGTCTCTCAAAGGTTGACCTGTACAATGTTTTAGAAAAAGATCCTCTTACAAAACGAGTGGAAGATTCATTGTTGTTGGAGTACCCTCAGCAAATGACTGAAGAGCAAAAACACTAACAAGAACCTTTCCTAAGCTCCGCATGGCTGAAGGAAAGCCATAGGCCTTGGGCAGGAACTGGACTGTGACTTAGCAATTCTGAACATTGGCTAGGTTTGGAAATTTGAAAAGATCCTTCCTTAATCATTAGCAGATTCCCTGTCCTACCACAAAGAGAAGTATTTATGATGACTGCTGGGGACTTGGGGGAACTAAGAGAGTCCATTATATTGTCACACTTCTGAGGAAGGTGGCTGCTTTCCCTATAACCTACTCAGGGGAGAATGTGTTATTAATGGTGGACTAGCTAAAAGCCTAAAACTTTAGAGAAACAAGCAAATATGTCTTGCTTCAGCAAATGATTTGGCTCTTCAGTGGATCTGGTCCCTGCTTTCCTTTGGTTTAACTTAAGCTTTTCCCCAGCATTGCTAAGGTTGAAAAGCATTGCCCATTTAGAATATGTTCAGAATTCTGATCTTTCCCTAGGCTCACCACATGTGGCATTATTCTACATCTCCATGTTAGATGTTGGGCAGTGGTAGGTTTAAAATCATCCCTCAGATCATCCTTAGCTTACCAAAATCTTTTACAGTATCAGGGAAATTGAGGAAAGAACTAGCCCTTTCAGCAATGGGGAATGAAAAGGAGGAAGAGAAAAAAGAAAAGGAAGTGATGGTGGGGGGGAGAGGGCAAAAGATGATGAGGAAACAGAGGATGAGCAGAAAAAGACAATAGAAGAGGATGTTATGAGGAGATAGAAAAGGAGGAAAGGAGAGGAGTGGGAAAAGGAGAATGACTAAGATGGGAGGAGCGTGAAAGTAGGGAGTGGGAGAGAAAGGTAAGGAAGAGAAGGAGGCAGAGCTGAGCTTGGGGAAGATGCCTGGGAGGCTGTCACCCTAGAGAGCTGCCTAACACTGTGGTTACTGGCAAAGGCGTCTAGGTGATCCCAGATGTGAGGTCAGATACTGCTGCTGCATTTGTGAAAAGTTCCCAGGAGATGTAGCTGAAGATCTCCTACTTTGCAAACAACCTGGTCATAGACAAAAAGTGTACATTGAGGCAGGATTCTGGAAGAGCTATGCATAGTCCTCCAAGTTTACCCCAAAGCCAAACTTTTCGTCTTTCAAAACAATCTTCAGAATCAGCTCCACGTATCCAAAGCCCAGTTTTAGGTTTTAGTGTATTTACTCTACCCTGCCAAATACAGAAATCCTCACCAAACAGCACCACTCATTTCCCCCAGTGTTGTGAGGAGGCCTCCTGTTTGTTCCCAGATGCTCAGCCCCGAGATAATCACATAAAAATATATTATTTAAAACACTGCCTGGCCATTAGCTCTAGCTTCTTATTGGCTAACGCTTACATCTTAATTTAAACAGTGTGGAAAGTTATAGTGGTATTGAAGACAGGTGCTTAAAAGAAATTCCACACTAGCTCAGAATTGAGTATAATAAAGGGTTATTTATTTAAAGGTAGACTCAAATAACACAGTCCTCTGCTTGAACAGGGAATAGCAACCAAATCCTGCACCCAGAAGAGAGAGGGCACATGCACTTTATATTGGCATTTGTAGTAGAAGAGACCGCACCCAAGTGGGCAGGTAACTTAAAGGCTACTGGCTGAAGAATTTTCTACAGCACCTCCCCCTTTTGTTTAAATTAAGAAAGTTCTAAGCCTAATACAAAATTATAAACAGTAAGAACAAATATCAAGTATAAAATTAGAATTACAACCAGCATAAACAGTATCAAGCAAGAAACATGTGATAAA
>LOJH01041828.1:525-14842 GCA_001685095.1 Ellobius talpinus | reverse complement strand
GTGCGGGAGCTGGGCGGGATGAAAAGCAGGCCTGCTCCCCTTATCACTACAGTGGGTTTGAGTATTAAGAGTCAAATACAGTATTCAAGAAAAAGTAAATGGTTTTAGAGGGAATAAAAATTTAGGAGAATAAAATAATTTTTTATTAGATATCATAAATTATTATTCTTTTCTACACTTAAAAGAAAGAGAAATATTCAATTGCCATTCCTTATTATAGAGATTTGGGGATTAATGTGTATTCTGATTTAAATTAATTACTTTGTCATCATAGACAGGAATATTCATGCAATTTCTCTCAGATCAGTACAAGTTCTCTGCCATCAACTTATGATTGGTGTAAAGCAGTTTATGCAAGCAGAATTATACTGTGCATTTTTTAGCTTTTACTGTAATTAGTGAACATATTAGATCTTTTGAGCTACTATTGAGTCTTTGTTCCCAATACTTGATTTAATTTCTGACAAATTCAGTGTTTTCATTCATATCATAAAAGATCTTTAAATCATTTCTTTAACAATGAATGATCATTATGACCTGCCCTTTTCTTATCTCTCTCATATCTACAGAGAATGAACTATGTTATTATTTACAAAACAAATTTTGTTTGTTATTCAGACATATTTTCAGAGACAAACTGAATTGTTCCTATCTAATTAGATTTTGCTGGAAAATCTAAGGTCTGTAACACATGTCCTCCACAATGACAGAGGCTTACAAAAGGGAAAAAATTAATAAGTTCTTAAAGTTTCTTCCAATTCCTGCTATGTGAAATGTGTCAGAATAAATCACAACTGTACCTAATATTTTTCAACTCAGCAGCATCCAGCAGCCTCATAACTGGGCAGTTGGATTCAGGTTCTTTTCAAGAATCACTCTAATTGCTAACCAGGTATCTACTGTGTTTAGCAACAGAACACAATAATTCCACATGTGAGGCACTCAATATACAGTGACCATTTTACTTCTTGGATCTCCTCCAGTGATTCTCACAAATTTTAACTAAAGACACATAATTTCTAGTTTTTAACTATCCTTTAAACAGTCAATAAAATGTTCTTGTATATTATGTCTTTAAATGTTTTTAATTGGAAAAAAATCACATTATTTTTTTGCCTTCATGTTAGTCTTCAGACAATATTGATTGTTTGGACATCCTAAAGTCTTTTCTGTTGGAATTTTGGGAAAAATAGATGGAACTAAAACATAGTCTATTGACTGAGTTAACCTAGTCCCAGAGGGGAGAACTCTTCAGGTTCTCTCTCATCTCTGGTCTATTGTGCAAAATCTCTTGATGTAAATATCACTCAGAGTAACAACAGAATCTAGGAAAGAAAAAAGTTTCCAGCAAAGCAGAAGGGGCTGGGGTCACTAGGGAGAATACCAGAATACAAGTGATATGAAGAGGAAAGTAAGGGAAATGGTGATAGCTTTTAATTGGGAAAGGCAGAGGGAAACAATACAAGGGAAGAGGCAATGGGAATGATGTGAGATCCCTCTCTGTATGTGGTTAATAAAGGAGCTGCTTTGGACCTATTGCAGCACAGAATAGGGCAAGACTGGAATTCCAAGCAGATGGAGGAGAGAATAGGCAGAGTCAGTGAGAAGCCATGTAGCCACTGCAGGATACAGATGCAAGACACTGGACAGAACCTTACTGGTTCTGCCACAACCACATGGTAATATACAGGTTAATATAAATGGGTTAATTTAAGATGTAAGGGTTAGCCAGGAATACACAAGAGCAGTGTTTGCAATTGATATAATTTCAGTTTGATTGTTTTGTGTCAGAGTGCCCAGGAAATAAACAACCAGCTCCTCTGACTACAAATTGGTGCCAACGTGGTCAGCTATATACCTGTAAAACATGAGAAAACTTGGAAAGAAATTCTAGACACAAAAGAACAGAGTTAAGCATGGCTTCTTGGTAGCCAGCATTTTTTTTCAGCTGGGCTCTGCTGGAGACAAGTATGGGCACCGTGGCTTCTTTAAAGGTTTTCTGACTCAACAGTAGCTGCAAAAACTATGTGACTCCTTAAAAATGACTTCCTGGTTTGTGCTGCCAGTATGAACTCTGGCTATTTTAGGAGGCTGAACACTTATTTGGGGTTTGTGAGGAGCATGTCACAAACTGCTTAATGGAGTGACATAGACCCAATGAATACCTGGAATTGGGCAGTGTGCATGGTTCCCAGAGGCAATGAACAATTTCCACCATGTTGGAGTATGCAGAACCAAAAGGTAAAGCAGCCTTGTTCCTAGTCACATCACTTAGCATTTTTAGAAGTCGTCCTGGTCAGAAAGGGATTATAGTTGAGCAATAAAAACAGATTCAGATGAAAAAGACCTCTAAATGTGTCACTGAGTTCAATAAATGTATGTAGGTATGGGAGAGAGAAGAAAAAGAATATAAATATTTATAAAAGGAAGTAAATGGTTTAAAAAATGAAACAGTCTTTTAAAAGATAGTAAAGTAATATAAGAATTCAGATAGTCATAGATTAAAGGATTAAAAAATAAACCATGTAAAGATGGAATATACACAGAGTCTGGATTATGTATATTATTGTATTTCCTTTGAATTATTTTTGACTGTGAAAGAGCTAAGTACAGAGATTCATTTCATTGTATAGGCTGCTAAGATAAACCAACATATATACTTTAAAGGCATATTGACTTCAAAATTTCAGTCTAAGGATATGTTGCTATGGAAAAGAGGTTCTACTTTAGTTTCCACAAAGGATAAAATGCTATGGGTTCCTTGCTGGCTAATATGGCTTGTTCAATCATGACCCCTGATGCAATGCAGATGGTCCAACATCCATGATAGCTTCAGGACTGCTGGCCAAGAGGGACCTACCACAAAGGATACCCTATGAAAGACCTGATTAACAGAGCTCCCAATCAGCAGAAAGTAGTCTAGAGGACAATGTCGAAATTCCCTAAATGATTGTTTATAAATATTTGTTTACATTTAAAGGGGGATATGCTATAGAGATGAACACTTTGAATTGGTATGAATCTTGGTTTATTTATACAAATTTAAGGTCAATTTTGTTATATGTATATTTATGCTCCTGATTAATGTATTGTGTTTGTACAGCTCTTTTAAAAATGTAATGTATAAATTAAAATACAGATTGATAGATTCTCATCTATAATAGTCAATTTGAAGTCATGCTAGTTAAGTTTTCTAGATGTGCAGAGGTGCATTTCAGATGGATATTCTTAAAACATTTCAAAGACTAACAGAATATGACATTTAAATTGTATTAAGAACTTAGCACTTTTCCTGACAGTGAGACACATCTGCTCCTGACAGCACCAATATACTTGAAGAGAATGGTGGGCATTGAAGAGGCTCCTTATGTAGTTTGTTAGCCATTTTGGCAAGAAACTGCTCTTGCCGGGACTTCTTGTTGGTTTGCTGTATCAACTGGACATGAAGGACCCACATAAAAATGACTGCTGAGCTTGCCTAAAAGTGAGAAGGTCATTCTGGGTTCCTGCTTTATGAAAGAACTGCCAGACATTCAGCAGGACACAGAAGAAAACTATCAGTAAGACATAGAAGAAAATTACTGACAAACTGCCAACATAGATGGAATGTCTTTGAAATTTCCTGCTTCATAGAAAAGTCTGTTGGACACTATGAACCTGGACACTGAAGATGGGTGCCCAATGTTACAGAAGATCTTTGAATGACTCTCCAGGCAGGAAGATATCTCTGTCAATTCTATGTTTTGGAAGTTGCTTACAATGTATTTCCATTTCCCATTTACTTAGATAATATTATATTTCTCTGGGGTCTTTGATGAAATTAAGAAAGTTAAAATTAAAGCCTTCCTTTTTATTTAGACAAAAAAGGGGAGGTGATGTGAGATTCCCTTCTGTATTCTATGAATACCATTGGTTAATAAAGAATCAGCTTTTTAATAAAGAATAAGCCCAGGCCTATTGCAGCACAGAATAGGGAAAGGTGAGATTTCCAAGCTGATAGAGGAGGAGAAGGTATGCAGAGTTGTGAAGAGGCCATGCAGTCGCCACAGGAGACAGACACCAGACTCTGGATGGAACCTTACCTACTGATAGCTAGAGTCATTGGCTAAGCAGTGTTGCAGTTAATATATTTTTAGTGTGATTATTCTGGGTCAGGGAAGCCAGGAAATGAACAAGCAGCCCCTCTGACTACAGGGGAGGGGAAATAATATTCAGGAAGTTTGAATATGGCATAAGTAATCATATTAGTTTTATTTCCCCTCAAATTACATATAATACTTATAAGTGTACACAGATCACACACACACACACACCAGCTAAAAGATGAAGGTAAATAACTGTTACAGAGATATGATGCATTTTGCTGAGAACTCAGAGAATCTAAGCTGGATTTAATCTGAAGCTATAACTGGTTCAAAGACAGAGAGCAATGGATCGTGTTGGCATGAGTTGTTGTATGTCTATATCTTTATCAATATCTAAAAGCATATATTTCTAATGTCTATCTATAGAGAGACATTTATATGTTCACATATCTCTATCTATATAAATCAAATCATATGTTGATATATGTATATATATATATCAAAATATGACACACACACATATATATACACAGAGAGAGGAACATAAGTAAATAGATGATATCTATAAATAGATGGATAGATAGATAGAAGATAAATAGATAGATAGAATAGATGGATAGATAGATAGATGGACATGATGGCTATTTTGGGGGTCAACATGATTGTTAATTGAATTAATTAAATCTCAAAAATGGCTGATAATACCTGGGAGGTAGATTTCCTCAATTATGTAATTTTCAGTGAGATGACCCATTTCAGGTCTGATCTTTGACATGGGAAGAAAGTTCTTTTATCCACATCTTTTGATGGGGGAGGAGCCATCTCTAACCTTGCCTATACATTCTGCAGGAAGCATATATAAAAGACATGGAAGAAGGAAGCTGTGCTCTTTGCCTGCTTGTTCTTTCCTTCACTTACAAATCCATTCATTAATTGATATTAGAGCCTACTTCTTCATGATTCCGGTATATACTGAATACCAGCTGAGGCATTCAGCCTTGTACACTAAACAACTGCTGGATGTTTGGACTTTCCATTCGTAGGCAGACATTGCTGTATTAGCTAGACCAAAGCCTATAAATTGTAAGTCATTCTAATATATCCCCTTTACACATACATTCACAAATATGCACACAATGTACATATAGAATATATATGTGTGTTTGTGTTTGTGTGTGTGTGTGCTGGGTGGTTATAGCACACTCTTTTAATCCCGGCACTGGGAGGCAGAGGCAGGTGGATCTCTGGGAATTCAAGGTCAGCCTTGTCTACAAGAGCTAGTTCCAGGACAGGCTCCAAAGCTACATAGAATCCCTGACTCAAAAAACAAACGAAAAGAATATATATTGTTTTTTGTTTCAAATATATGTGTAGATATACACACATATGTATATTCTCTAAGTTCTCTTCCTCTAGATAACTGTGGAAATACACACACACATAATATACACACACATATATATAGAGAGAGAGTATATTGTTACAATCATCTATATACAGGACAAACAAGTGAAAAGAAATTATTATTTCATGTGTATGAATTCATTCAGCGTGAATATTTTTAAAGTCATTAAAAGAGATTTTACATGAATTACTCTTGTTATAGACAAAAATTGAAATTCAGCTGTCTTGAATGTATTATGTCCTATTTTAGATGAAAGGCTTTATCTTATGAGCTGTAGAAATTCATATACTTATTGAAGCTTCGGGTACAGATGCATGTTAGATAATAACTAATCTCACTTCCTAAGTCATGCATGTATTTTGCCTTTAATACATTTCTCCCCTTGCCCTTCTTTCATTTTCTTCACTGATTAGAAAATCATTTTTAAGGCACGTCACCTCATTTTCTGGAAACTGAAATATGGATTCTCATAGCTGTGACCTATTGATCTTTGTGTTTCTCTGCCAGCTTGCCTTTGTCAAGCTTAATCACTCACCCGCATGACAGTGGTGGGCAGTGCTTTCAGTGACTTATAGCTCAATGTTACCTCCCCTAAGGAGGGATAAACGGATGCAATAGAAGTCCAAGCCCCTCAGTTCTTCTAACCTTGCTTTGCTATCATTTTTACTATTATAAAGCCTTTCTTTTTAATACATCTCAAATACTAACTCTAGTACTGAACTCACCAAGAGTACGTATTTCTTTTTTTTCTTTTCTTTTCTTTTCTTTAGATACAAAGGAGATATCAGCAAATGACTGCTAATTTCAGAGTCCTGTCTCTCCTACTACCATGTGTATTATTTTATTTCTTTGGATATCAACTATGCATATCTAGATTATCAGTGACATGTACCTCTAATTTTCATACTTTGGAATTATATTTTAAATGTCTTCTTTACAAAAGGAAAAGTTATTGTATAAGCTTCATTTAATGTGATAAAATATTTGTTATGTTTAATATAATTAGTGTTGACTAAGTATGCATAAGTGCATAGCTCTGTTTAGTGTGTTTACATTGCTGTATAATGATATCCATATATTTATGTCATATTTTCTTGTCTTTAACCCTAAATTGATTTTGTTTCATATTAACTATTAAGAGAAACTGAAATCAAACTATTGCATATATATAATTAAAATGTATATATAAGCATATATACATATATCCTAAGAATTATGATACCAAATATTTACATCTGTCTATTTATTATTTGTTAACATTTACACATTATAAATAGTTAATACTTTTAGAAATCTTTTGAAATTATATTTTTGAGACATACATGTAAAGGTTACTTTTCCTTACCTCTGTCAATACTATTGCCTATACAAACAACTAGGGTTTGATAACCATTCACAAATAGGAACAACAAAGGAGTCTCACTGGGGAAATAAAGTACTCTAACTTAAATTTCCTCTACATGTCCACCTGTAGATGACCAACAGAAAACAAACTCAACAGCATTTTTGGAATTTCCTTGTCATATAATGTCATGTCAGAAGTCAGGGCTCTTTTAAAAAAAATATATTTTGTCTTTTAATTACCATTTTTTTCCTTTTACAGATCCTTATTTTGACTTTTGTTGTAGTGCTTTTGGGATTCCTGAGTGTTCAAATGAGTTTGTTTCTGCTTCTGTGTGTTTCCTGTACTTTTTCTTTGCTCTGTTCCTTCTGTTTGTTTTCTCATAAGTGCCTGTTTCTCTTTTTATTATTGTATGTATTAAATCCTAACCACAGTTTTCCCTCGTACCATTCCTCTCAGTTGCCTCCACACCTCTCCTCCCCACCCATTCACCCCTTTTTCATTTCTCTTAAAAAAACAGGGCAGCCATCCCAGGGGTATCAACAGAACATGGAATAACAAGACACAATAAGACTAGGTAAAAACCCTCTTAAAATGCTGGATTTGGCAGCCAAAAGGGAGGAAAATGCTCCCAAGAACAGGCAAAACAATCATGTTCTCAAACACTGTTAGCAGTTTAATAAGAACACTAAGCTAACAATCATAATGTACATGCAGAGTATCCTATCAATTAATTTTGTTGGCCATGTTCTCATAGTGTCCTTTACCCCTCTGGCTCTGTCAGCCCTCTTCCACTCTCTTCTGAAGTTTCCCTGGGTCCATTTAGCATTTACTGGGAGTCTCTGTATCTGCTCCCATCTGGATGATGGCTGTCTGGTGACAATTGGGCTAAGCACTAGTCTGTGAGTATAGCAGAATATCATTAGTAATCATTTCATTAAGGTATTTATTTTCCTGTCATGCTTGGTTCTATCATGGGTCTCTAGACTGTCTAGCTTCAGTGTGAGGAATGGGCTTCCTCTTGTGGTGTGTGCCTCCTGGGACCAGTCATTGGTTGTCCACTCCCCACATGTATTATTTGTTTGTGTGTTTTATGTTTATTTTGTTTTATGAAAAAGAAATCTATTCCATTACCCCACACGTCTTGAAAGTGTAGGTTGAAGGTTTTGTGGTTGGGTTAATATCCAAGTCTCACTGCTGGAAGCTTTGCCTGGTTGGAGAAAATTACCTTTCAGGCCAGGTGTACCCCATTACTAGGAGTCTTCACTAGGGTTTCTCTTGTAGAGTCCAAGATTTTTCACTGCACTAGTGTTCCTAATTGCCCCACAAATGAGCCCCCTTCCAGCTGACTCTCCCTGTACTCTCTCCTCCATCCCCACCCGATCCCAGATTGTTTTAGCCCCACTTGCCTCCAGGCCAGCTGAAAAATCTATATTTTCCCTTATTAGGGAGATTAATGTACCACCTTTTGAGCCTATCTTGTTAGCATTTCTGGGTTTATGGATTGTGCTATGATTATACTTTACTTAACAGCTAATATCCAGTTACAAGTGAAAATATACCATGTTTTTCTTTCTAGGTTTGGGTTGCTATAGCTGATTTTTTTTTCTCTTTGCTCTTTGGGGGCCTGCCACTCAGTTCCCAAATTATCACATGGAGATTTATTCTTATATTCTTATTTATAAATGACTGACATTACCTTGGCTTGTTTCTAGACAGCTTTTCTTACTTAGATTATTCTGTCAATGTTTTGCCTCTGCTCTTTTGCCTTTCCCTATTTCTGTACATCTTTTCTTTCCTTCTTATTCCATATCTGATTGTGTGGCTGGGTGGCTGGCTGCTGACATCCTCTTCTCCTTTTTCTCACTTCCTCTCATATTCTACACCATCTAGTCATTCTCTCTGCCTTCAGCCTTGCTTATTTCTCTTTCCTGCCTAACTATCGGCCATTCAGCTCTTTATTAGATCAGCAGGTGTTTTAGACAAAGTAACACAGCTTTACTTTTATAGAGTTAAACAAATGCAACACTAAAGAATACAACAAATATTTGCATCATTAAACAAATATTTCACAGTATAAAAGAATGTAACTACAACTTTAACTAATATTGTACAATAGGTTACAAATACTCAGAATGTTTTTTTCCCATTTTTTTCATCAAGTTCCACCCATTTACTTGAAAATTTCATGATTTTTTTGAACAGGTGAGTAATATTCCTTTGCTTTGTACTAATATACCACATTTTCTTTATTCAATTGTCAGTTGAGGGACATCTAGGTTGCTTACAGTTTCTGGCTATTTATCTTTTAATGAGAGACAGATGGGAGTGAATCCAAATGGTAATGGAAGTTTGAAGAACTGAGATAAGTAAAGGGAGGGGAAACATTAAGATATATTGAAAAAACAAAACCCCAAAGAACTGTCCTGTGATTCTGAGGACAAGAAGGTCACAAACATGGCATTATTTCCCTTGTTCACTTAAATCAATATATACAAGGATGTTTGTTTGGCCCAGGCATTCTTTTCAAAAGGAGCATGATGGCAAGTATGTGTGTGACTCTCACTCGTTTGTATCGCAATGTGGATATTTTAGCAAAAACCTTCAGGTCTGATTACCCTTGTCTTGAAAGGATTTGCATGCAGCACCCCATTCTCCATTAGTGCTTTGTCTCTGTCCTCTCATGTGAATCTTATACCAGCCTACCTACAGTACAGAGAGTCTGAAGCCCTTAACACTCCTAAGCTGTTACTACAAATGTGTGCATTTTTTCATTAAAATCTCTTCATTACTTTAGGAGAAATCAAGGGAAAACTAATGATTTACCCACTTTGTGTAACATGCAAAAACATGTGTCTGGGTTCTGTACTTAAAACAAAATATCAAATATTCCCCTTGGGAATAATAACAGTGGATTTTATCCTCTCCTGTCCCAACAGCATGTAGCCATCAAGGCAGTCTGATGAGAATTCCTCATACTGTGAAGTTGGAGGCACAGCTTTCCTTTTCTTCATCCTATCCAAATGAAGTAAACATAGGTGGAATCATAAGAGATTCTTCAGATCAGAACTCAAGGGTTTGGAATTAAACTGTGCACAGAATTAATTGCTTTTATTTTTACATTCTACAAGGCATTTTCTAAATTATTGGAAGTTTTGTTTGGGAGGGAAAGAGGAGAGTAAATTTTTAGAGATTTTTTATTTGTTTTTATTATTGCTTTGCCTTTTTACTTGACAAATTCCTAAAATAATAAATAGCTAATAGATATCAAGCCTATATATCAATCTTTCACAGTGACAAAAATGATTTTCATTTCTGGGTAGGTTTTGTTTTACATTATTAATTGTATTATATTTAAATAATATTTAATGAGTCTTAAGAAAACACACCTAAGTATGATTTCAATTTCAGAGCTAGAATCAATTTCTTAAGCCGTACAACAGTAAATAACAGCATTCTTGTATACACACACACACACATAAAACACACACAAATATTTGGAGAGAGATAGTATAGAATGTTATACAGATTGAGATATTTGTGGACATTGTACTGTTGTAAACAGTTGTGAAAAATATTTAAGTTTTTAACAGCTTGAAGTTATCCTTAAGGAAGGAAAGTAAGAAAAGGTCATGCAATGCATGTACACTGTTCTCAAATCAAAAGTTAGACTAGAGACTGCATCAAGTAAATTAACATGGCCAGAACAGAATGGCTCTTTAAATTTCAATCTCTTTAGCAGACAATTGATTCTCCATGTGCAAGAAATTCAAACAAGACAATAGAGTAGGAAAATTATTTTTAGTGCGGTGTATATTTAATCAATAAAATTAATAGAAATTTATATTGTTTTTCTAAACCACAGTGATGAAGAAGAACTGTGTTAATATTATTAGCTACATTCTCACATACATGGTCATAGTCTATTGGTGTCCAGGAAATAAGTATGCCAAAAAGGAAAATGAGTAAAAATTATGATTGTGAATAAAGATTACATTGGTATAGAAGATACAGAAGGATCATATCAAAAATTGAACCCTGATGTTTCAGCATAATTAATTGCAAAGTGAACTTCTCTAAACAAAACATATGTAGGAAAGCTTTTAAAACCAATTATTTGATAGGGGAAAGTAATCAATACCACCAACAAACTCAGACACAGGCCAAGGTCAAATGCAAGAAAAACGGATTTTAAAAAGTCAAAAAGTCAAAATTTAAGATTTAATAAGCAATGTCCTATGGGCAGCTACCTACATTTATTAATAATTTAGATTGGATTATAGTTTTGTCCTTGTATAGACATAGTGTTGTGGCTGTTTCTAAGTCAATAGACCTGAAGAGATGCCACTGACATCTGGTGTTCCACAAGGTGAAAGTATGTACTATCCGGCATCCTCAGGAAACAGCATACCATGCTTCAAAATCCTCAAACTCACTATTCCATGTAATGCAAATTTAAATTTATGGTGTAGTGTTCCCTAGCCTAGTGAGAACAATTAGATTTTGGCACTTGATCTCTGAATTACATATATTTGAATTATGAAAACCTGTACGCTATGCATTCATCTTTGAAGCAGTTTAATTATACTTGTTTCCTTTTATATATTCTCATATATTTATTTCATCTTATCTAATTCTCTTTTATGGCTTGGTATTATAGCTAGAAGTTGAGCTTTCTCAATTTGAGCGGAAACTGGTGATGAAATTGGACTAACATAAACTAGAGATCCTACGAATTAGCATTTCAAGAATAAATGTGCCAGAAGACAGTCTAAAGAAGGATAGGCCTTAAATGCAAAAGTAACATTCCACTGTAGTGATATTTCATTGGTATTTTAATAAATAAAACGCCTAAATTTCAGAGAGCAAAGCAGTTGCACTGATTAGCCTTGCAGACTAGACAGTGGTGATATATGTCTTAAATACAGTAGCCACATTAGTTTGCCACAGAAACCGGACCATAGTGGTGCATGCCTTTAATCCAAGCACCAGAGAGAAATATAAGATGGGAGGAGACAGCTCTCACACACAGTCTCATTCTTAGGCTACTAGAGACAGGCTTGAGATTTGGACTGTGGTGCCAGCTGATGTCTGGCTCTTTTGCATTTCTGACCTTCAGGTTGAAACCCAATTTCTATCTCTGGGTTTTTATTAATTGTGCTGATTTCCACAATCCTTTACCCACATTAGAAACAATGTTGAGGCAAATTAATAAATGCAAATAATTAAAGAAATCACACACAAGTAAGCTATGCTTATAATCTAAAAAATACTTGCTATTTGATGTAGTTTTTCCAAGTAGTCATGTACATCAATTTAAAATTTTAATTAACTCACAGTGGAAGTAATGATATGGAGAGATTTTAAGTGTAAGTATATTAACTTGCATAGAGATTATATATTGTTCCTCAACAGGTTTGTGCTTGACTTTTCAAAATAAGGTTTAATAGTATTGGCTTTCTTTCTTTGTCTTCCTTTCCAAAAGAAAAGATAGTGAATAGATGACTTGATGAGATGGTTGTCCGACCTCCATCGGAGAAGAAACCTCAATAGGAGGATTGCCTTATGAGGCTGCCTTTTAGTGGGTCTATAGTTCACTTTTACTGATTGCTATTGATGTCTATTCGATGTAGGAGCCACTACTCCACTGTATATGGCACCATCTCTAGGCAGTAAGGCCTAGGCAGTATAAAAATGCTAGTTATGTCTGAGCCAATTGGAAACCAGTAAACAACATTCGTTGATGGCTTCCTCCTTAGGCCCTACCTTGAGTTCTAGCCTTAGTTTATAGAGTGAAAGCTGAAATATATTAATTCTCCCCAACTTTCTCTTGGTAATACTGTGACAACAAGAAAAAAAGAAAAGAAAACTTGATTTGATAACTTGGCTTATAACAACTTCAAGTAATGTTTACCAAAAAAGCTAAAAATTGTTGGCTTTGAAAGTCTAAACTAAATATTCAGACTTACCCTAGCAAACAAAGTATCAGCCAGAAGCATGCTGCACTGACTTCTAGAACACTGACTGAAACACGGCAAATATAAAACTACATAGGACTTTGTTTTATAATGAATGTTGCTAGGAATTTTCTTGTTCATTTCAATTTTTTCACAGAAATCTGTAAAGAGTTTTAAAACAAATAGCATCAAAATTCTCTAATAAGCTATTGAATAAAGACAAAGGATTTCAAAGGGCCCTGAAGCAATCTGGAGAACCACTGATCACGGCTGCATGTCTAGTGTCCAATTTAAAATGAGGAATTGTTTTGGATCTTGTAGCTATAGGCTCAAGCATGAAAACAGCGGTTTTGCTCAAATGCCCTGAGAATATGAAGAAATCTCATGAAAATATAAAAGACTGAACCAGAATGTGAGTAGCAAATCATTAACAATTGTTATGGGATTAGAGTGGCTCATGAACACATCAGTCTATCATATTAACTAATTTCTTTTGAGAAAGTGCAAGTTCCATAACAGTTTTTAATTAGTTACTCAAGCTAGACAAATTATCTAGGATGAAAGCACAAAGTAAAACTGAGAGGAAAAATTCAGCTCTTATTATGAACGTTGACAAGAAAAAAGAAATGAGAGAGGAAGAAAGAGTGGGAGAAAAAAGGGATGAAGAAATACATTTAGCACAATCCTAGATGCTACTAGCCACAAACCAGTGATGACTCAGAATTTTTTTAAAAAAAACATGGAGCATGCTACCAATAATAGTCACCCAGATTTGATGGCATCACATTTCTTTTACTTTAATCAAGAAATTAAAATAAATATTATCATGTCCAGATATACAGGTTTTGGCTCCATGGAGTCTTAATTGTAATTCATCATTGTTATTTAGAGTTGAGGGCTATAATCTGATTGGTTATGCATGAAACATGTTCTCTTCTTACCTACTGGACACATATGAGTTAATGCTTGATGTCCTCCTGCCTTAGATGTCATCATATCACCAGAGGGCGGAAAATAAACAATTCTACTTTTCAGTGTTGTTCATATTAAATTAAATATTGTTAAAGAGTGCAAGATTATCAAATGAAGTACACAGAAAGTGGCAGGCAATGCTATTGTATTCAAAGTTATTACCTAAGATGCATATATATAGCAGAAATGAGGAGGGGTGCACTGGCTAGTTTCATGTCAACTTGACATAAATAAGAGTCGTCAGAAAGCAGGGAGCCTCAATAAAAAAATGCCTTAATAAATACTCGTCTGTATTCAATCCTATAGGGCATTTTCTTCATTAGTGATTGATGTGGGAGGGTTCTGCACATTGTTGGTTATAACTTTATGCTTTTTTAAAAATGCTGGCCAGTCCCGAGCAGCTGGGCGACACTGAGTCCCCCAGAAGGTGCAGTTTCCCAGCAGTGAGTGGCTGGTCCCAGCGAGGCTGGCAGGTGTGACCAGGCGGCAGGTAGAAGGCCCTTGAGCAGACACATCGTACAGAATAGAATTGAATATTTATTACTTAGAGGAGAGA
>LOJH01041825.1:2465-15301 GCA_001685095.1 Ellobius talpinus | reverse complement strand
AGAGAGAGACAGAGAGAGAGACAGAGAGGGGGGAATCGAATCGTGTTTCCATATTCACCATGCTTTTTCATTTTTCTCTCCTGTCTCTGCAAACTCGTTAAGGGATCCTTTCAACAGCTCCACAATGAATGAACTATTTGTTTCTATTCCTGTAATTTCTCAATGCATTTGCTTCTGAAAGAAAAATTATAAGGAAGGAAGGAAGAAAGGAAGGAAGGACGGGAAGGGCTGGCTAGCGGTGTTTTGTGGGAGAGCCTTGCATACATGCCTCCTTCCAAGAAGTGTGCTCCTCAGCAGAACGTGGGTTGGAAGGACGGGTGTGGCTGAAACAGAAGACTTTTTTGTTTGAAAACAATAGATGCCCTTTGAGTTGTGCCTGTCTGACTCCTTTGCAAGCTGTATCCAGAATACTACGGTGATTATACCAAGAGAGGAAGTAATATTACCCGCCAGGTGTGCAGAACATGCAGTAAACTAATGCCTACTAACCGTCGGTTGATAGACAGGCGATGGGCTTCAAGGAACATTTTAAAATGGGTGTTCTTCTCTAAGTAGGGAAAATTTCTCTAATGAGAAAGCATTTCTTTTAAATCGTCACATAAGGGAATTCTAACCAGGCCGGGAAGTTTTCTAATGTGTCTAAAGACAAACAAATAAAATAAAATATTAAATAAATTATAAATACTTAGCAATAGTTAAGCCAGCAGAGTTAATGTTCAGAATGTTTTTCAATGGTTTCTTGAAGTCACATTGGTTTCTGTTAGCTAATCTTCAAGGTAGGAAATCCTTCTGCACACTATTCTCTAGTTAGGCAAGATCTTCTGCACCAATGCTGTTCATCAGTTACCCCCAGTGTGGGAAGGAGATGAATATTTCCAGTTTCACTAAAAGCAAACACATTTCCCTCACTGGCAGGAAGCACATCATGAAATACTTACCTGATACAGAAAAAGCGCCATATGTGTGTGTGTGGGTATTAAAGATTTGTTTTTATTTGTTTGTTGAATGAATGCCATGTGGGGGGAAGCAGAAAAGTGTGTCAGATTCTCCTGGAGCTGGAGTTACACTATGTGGTTGGGCTAGCCCAAGATGGAGTCATCTAAGATAGCAAGACAAACACTTGTGTGGGAACCAACCCCTCTGGATGTTTTGCACATCTTTTAAGTCCACTGATCCCTTATCTCAAAAGAACAGCCTTCTGCTATCCTAAGAGCCAGGGGCCTTCCTTATAAAACTTGCTTACAGAAGTCCCTTTTGCCTTAGCCGTCTCCTACTCAACTAAAATCAACCTATAAAACGCCAATGAAAACCTATAAAGATTCCCTTTGGCTGTTCTCCCTTCTCTTGCGGACAGCCTGAAAATTCATTCCCCTAGATAAAGCTCTATCTTTTGGCCTCCGTGTGGCTCTGGTGGTGTGGTTCTTTTAATGTTGCAGTGTGAGCCACTGACTTGGGTGCTGGGAATCACTCTTGTCCTCTGAAGGACAACAATTGCTCCTAACTTCTGGGTCACTTCCCCAACCCACAGATACACATTTTAAGGTGCCAAAGGCAAAATCAGCACCAACCTAAGCACTCTGGGATCTTGAAGACAGATTGACAATGGCCCACATTGGGGAGGCGTGTATGTATGGCTTGTCCATAAAGTAATATCACTAGCCAACACTTTCTTCCCCAATAAGAAATGCATCGCTCATCTGGCTACTTCTAGAAATTGCTTTACCTGACCTATACAACAAAGAAATCTCATAGTTAGCTAAGAATAAAGCCTTAAAAAACACTAAGTCCCATAACTTAAATCTAAATCTTTTCCTGGGGAAGAGTAGCAAAGGCAGCAGGAATTCCTCTGCCTGAGGAATCTTTCAAGGTAGAGGGACTAAGATTCCCTCAGGCAAACCATGAGGAAAAGGCTCCAAATTCAGATTTGACAGCCAACAATTTTATGAAGCTGGAGGGAATGACTCAAAAGGTAGTTTGGGGGGAACTCCAACCACTTCTTTCCATTCAATACCCTTTCTTTTAGAATATCACATTATATGCAGTTTTCCTCAGATAAACATTTTGAAATGTTTAATAGCACTAACGTTGCTAATTTGATACCTGAAAGTTAAATCTTGGTTTAGTCTGATTTGGGTTAGCATATGCTTGTTAAAAGAAAGCGTTGGGGCTGGGGATATAGTTGGTAGAAAACATGTGGGCCTGAGTTTGAACCCAGTAAACCATGGGAAAATGCTAGGCACAATGGAACCTTTTTGCAATCACAGCACTGGAAAGGGAGACAAGATCTCCAGGACCTGGGGGCCAGCCAGACGAGCCTACTTGTAATGCCAGGTCAGTGAGAGACCCTTTCTCAAAGGAGGGTGGGTTAGCATTCCTGAGAATGACACCTGAGGTCATCCTGTAGTTTCTACATATGCACACTCGCATGAACGTGCATGCACTTATTTTGAAAAAATGAAATTTAGGTACTGAAAAGGAAGATGGCTCAACAGTTAAGAACACTGGCTGCTCTTCCAGAGGACTGGGTTTGATCACCGGTACCCTCATGGAACAGTTCACAACCACTGGGAATTGCAGCTTCCAGGCAACCCAATGTTTTCTTCTTATGGAGGCTCATGTACACATGCATACACAAACAAAAAATCTTTAAAGAAAAAAAAATCTGAAACTAGGCATGCTGTCACCTTACTGTATCCCAAAACTGAGATTGGAGTAGGATGATCAGGGGTTTGAGGTCAATTTGTCATAAACTGTGAGACCATGCTCAAGTCACTGGTCAATCAATTTACTTGACTGGAATAGTTCTGTGACACCTTAGCCTGCCTAGCATGTATGAGAGCCTTGATTTGATCCCCAGCACACATAAAAAAATCCATGACAATAAAATCTTTATAAAATAGTCAGGTTTTGAGAAAGCTATGCAATCCATCGTTTTGCTACTTTCTGAAATCCGGTTCATCTACAAATGTTTAGACTCTGCCACTTGCTGAGCTCTGAATGCAGGAGGCACAGCTGAGAGGAAGAAGGATCCTCCTTCCCAGATACTGAGCTCCTAACCCAGATGCCATTGAGCCTGACCTGAGGATGGCTTCTGGGTGTTCGCAGTCACATTTTAGATGAAACTTATTCTGGCAAATAGCAAAATGGATGGATTTCAGATCTCTCAGTACCTGAATATTTTGTAAACTTGTAAAAGATTTTATGGTGCTGGAAATCAAATCAAGGTTCTCATATATCCCAGGCAGAGCTTTATAGCTGCAGAGTAGTCTGTGATAATCTAAACTCTCCATCACGGAGCACAAACTGAAGTGTGTTCAACATCCGGGAATGCACTCACAGCGTGCTTCTCACTTCCCCACCTTCACCTTTGTGCACGACCTGTCTCTTTTGGGGGAAGGAGGGAGACAGGGTCTCCTTGTACAGCCCTGGCTGGCCTGGAACTACTATAGAAAGCAGGCTTGTCACAAGTTTACAGCGATCCCCCTGCCTCTGGAGCTCGCCACCACACCTAGCCTTTTATCTTACTTTGTAATGTAATTTTCTCTGGTCACTTATATTCCTCTCAGGCATTTCTACGTCAGTAATTTCAGACATCTCTGCCTTCATTTTTCAATCACTACTCACAAATATGAAAATCAACTTTCTTGTGATGGGCGGAACAAAGAAGGAATAATCGTGCAGACTGCATTGGTTTCTAAATGGCTGATTTTAATGGTGATACGACTGATTCATTCAAAAAAGTAAAACCATAAATAGTCTTGCATTTTACACTTCATAATGATGATTCTTTAAACAGCCAAAAACATCCAGTTCCATCAATTCTATACATGAACTACTAAAAGAGCCTCTTCCAAACCAAATCACGTGAAGAGGAAATAAATTCACCTCAATGAACCCTACCAGATGAGTGAGCAAGCACATGTTTAGATATAACAATGTTCCCAGTTTTCAAGGCAAACAAGTTTTGGTTTTGTTTTTTTTTTTTAAACCTCAGGCTTCAAAGAACTTAAGGCAGTTGCCTATAAAATAAAGAATCTTTTAAAATTAACTTACTTTTAACAAATGACACATAAATCTTGATTGACTTAACTAGTGAATGTGATTGTTAAAAGTTTTCTATAAAAGACCTTAATGATTGGATTAAATTAGTGTTCACTAACATACGAAATGACTTAAATAAGGTGAACTGGCATTGGCTCTCCTGGAATATCTTACGGTGTCATTCCCAAGTTTTCCTGGAATATCTTACGGTGTCATTCCCAAGTTTCCTTTTTAGTTCTTCGAATTATTTATCCCCAATGTATGAATTTCTTTTGCTTTAAGTCATATTGGAAAATTTAAAAACAAAATTCATTGAGTGGCAATAAACAGACACTGCAGGAGCCCTGCATGGGACATCGGATCCCGCAACATCAGACAGCTCAGCAGGCGCGGTGCTAGGACGTGAGGTATTACGAGGTGTGGAGACTTCACAGCATTAATGCGGGGCTCTGGAACCCTAGAACCCTAGTCTTACTCCTACAGTGGGAAAAAAAGAAAACCCTCAAACTTGCCATTTAACTCTGAACTAAATGCAGCTGCACTACGCTGAGTGTTTAGATGAATAACTCAAAATACCTGATTCTCAAAAAATACTTGTAATTTTTTTTAAAAATGCTATTTCCAGTTTTGCAAAGTTCTAGAGTTCATCCGATACAAAGCAAGGGGGTTGTATGTGTCAACGTCTGGCGACTTCAGGTCAGGGTTGGGGCCGGGGTCACTGGACCACTCACCGCTTTTACCTTGAGTTTTCAAAACAGAAAAACTGCTTAAGGCACAGCTACAGCTGTTTACACAAATTTTATGTCACCAGGTATCCCTGATTTGAGATCGAAAAGATGCCCTGCCTCATAGATAAAGAAGCCTTTCCCCGTAAAGAGGCATTCGACAAAGCCTGGGTACAAACTAAAGAAAGAAACGGGAACCAGCATTGAGGGCACACAACACCCACCGCTGTGTCACCGTTGGCGCTGCAGTTTCGCAGCAAACGTGTTTCTATTGGTCCAACACAAAACCTGGCTTATCTACCAATCCCCACCTTTTCTGATGACAAGAGCTGCCATTAAAAGAAAAATCTATTCTAGCTTTGAGGCAGAAAACATACTTTCTCAGTTGAATGCCTTAAAGTTGTCTGGTATGATTTTCTCATGGATTATTAAAGTGAACTACATTGTAGAAATAAAAGTACACAGTGTTGATTCCTGTTTAAAATCTAACGCAAATGACAAGGCGAGTCATCACAATGCTGGCCGAACAGTTTAGATTTAGCTAAATGATATTAAGATGGGGGAGAAAACAAAACTTCATTTGAGATGAGAGTCAGAACCACAGAAACCTATATGATCACTTGAGCTTAAACAATCCTCCCGCTTCACAGGCACACACCCAGCTGGCTCCTAGAATCTTCTAATAACTTAAAAGAAATCATAGAAATCGGTGAGCTAGAAATTACCCTTTCCCCCTGTTTTTGGAAACACGTATGTATGGTTGTAAGCAAAAACAAAGACAGAGATATTCATGCTGAATATTTTAAACCCCTGAGACGACACAGAGGCACCACCCCACAGAGTCACAGCACAAAGGAGATTCCTTACAAGGAAAACTTAACAGTAAAACTGAATGTCTATTCCAAAAACTGTACAAGGTAAACCATATCTTTGTGATTGGTTGCTGCTACAAACTTATTCATGTCAAGAAAATTACCGTGTTTAAAATTCTCAAGAGAATTTTGGCACAAATCAAATCTCCTTTGGATCAAGTACTTGGTTTCTTTGATTCGTTGGGGAGGCTGATTGTCTTTGGCCTCTTTCCCAATCACCTGAGTCCCCTCTGTCCATAAAATCTTCCCCAGCCTCCATCCACCCTCACTCTCTCCTCATTTTGACTACAGAACACTGAATGTGTCATCCTCTCTTGTACCAATGTGTCATCCCCTCTTGTACCTGTATTCTACACAATTCATGCAGCTTCTCTGATGCGGTCTTAAAAGTCATCGCCCCAAAGAGGACTCCAAATGAGACAAAGGAAGTGGATGAGGGTAACGCTTTCTGCATCCCTACTCTCCCCAGGACTCCTGACAGCAGTTAGTGTTCTAAGGTCTCCAGGGCTTTATGCCTCAGATGCTCATCCAAGCACTGGATGGCAAAGGGGTCAACATCAATGTCAAACTTATTGGCAAAGAAGTGGTGTTTGCGAAGCATCCAGCTCAAGTCACCAGCTCCGAAAACGCACACGGAGCGCACATGGACTCCGCTGCACGGTGGGTAAGGAGCGCCTTTGGAAACATCACCTTCAAAGTACTGCCACTTGACAAACCTAGCGACAGCATTCATGTCGGACAAGTCATACTTATGGCTTGAGGGGAGAGAACCAGGGACTTCAGGGATCCTTTGGATGGTGGCCCAGAGGTACTCATCTGGGCTATACGTGTCCTGTGCCCACTCCATGAACTTTTGGATGTTCCCATTTTCTAGCACATAGCCTACATATTCCCTACTGACCACAAAGTAGGCACTGCCTGAGAAAAGAGGAGTTGTGAGGGGCGGCTGGGCTTTGGCCACCCCAGTGTTCGTCAGCTTCCCATCGACAACGGTGTGTCGTTTCTTCCACCTTTCCTCCTTGTTTGGAGGCATCTTCTCAGTTTCCAGGTTGTTTTCACCCAGGAATGACTTCAGTTTCCTGACCATTTCCAGGTTGGTTTTAATAGGGAAGTCCATCCCACAAAGGTTGATCAAGTACTTCCAGTTTGCACTCATGCTGTACAGGTCCTTCATGCAGTTGAGATCAGCCTGAACCCGACTCCAGGACGCATAAACGACGTTCTCCAGCTGGCTGGCCACAAAGACGTTCTTCAAGCAGGACGCAATGCCCATCACTGCGGCTAAAAAGGGCTCCTCTGCTTTTTTGTCCACGTGAATGCAATAGAAATTCTGAGGCATATAGATGGCCCTCAGGAGCCTTTCAAGCATTTCAATTTTGTGATGAACCACTACGGAATACGCGATGGGAAAGTCTACCTCCTCTTTACTAAGGGGCTCTACA
Organism: Ellobius talpinus; assembly: GCA_001685095.1. NCBI lineage: Eukaryota > Metazoa > Chordata > Mammalia > Rodentia > Cricetidae > Ellobius > Ellobius talpinus. The sequence continues at coordinate 8,221 of LOJH01041825.1, read as the reverse complement.
ATATATTTGCGCATCCTGATGAAAGAGGCACAGTCACGGGTCATGTTTATATAGTCATACGGTGTCCACCGCGGGCGCTTCCTGAATTTCACTGTTAGTAACTCAAGCTTCGCCTTCTGGATTTCATCTGGGTCATTCTGTAAAACTTTGGTGCAGTTAATGTTGCTATTAGCATCATCTCCAGCAAGCTCCAAGTGTCTGATGCTAACAAATTCAGGCTTCTGATGAATTCTTAGGACAGAGAAGGTGACTAAAGAGAGGACGAGCGCCACAAAGTAGTATTTTGCAGGATAAGACAAAAGTCTCCTCCGAAACAAGTTTCTCAGCATTTCAAATGACAGTCAGAGACTTCCCTTTGAGATGGGGCAATCTTCTAGGCCTTGGCTGCCAATGGTATTTCCTCCAGTTTCCCTCTGTTGTGGCCAGATGAATTGCCAGTTTATCGGGAAGACAAGATGTCACTAGACAGGACAGTGCTAAAAAAGAGCGAAAGACATAGTAAGTGAGGCTGTTTACAGAATCCTCTCAAGCTCAAAACGTTCTCCTGTGCTACGAGGCCAGCTGCTTCAAACAAAACAAGACTGACTTAATTAGAGATTGGAGATTTCTCCAAAAAGACCCATTGTTCTCATATTAATTCAGGATGCTGGGAGTAAAAAATCAAACCAAATCTAATTCAGGATGTCCTAAAATATCCTACAATAAACAGCGGAGGCTCAATGTGGTGGCACAAGTCTTTAATCTCAGCACTCAGGAGGCAGAGGCAAGCCAGGTTTGTGTAGTGGGTTCCAGGACAGCCATGGCTAGAGTGTCTCAGAAAAATAGACAATATGACCTTCAGGTATATAGAAGTACAAGAACACAGAGGAAGAGCGTGGCTGTAATTACTGAACTGTCCACATGCCAGGAGTGCCAGTACACTGCCAGTTCTAAAATTGACACCTCTATCTTAATATCATCACTGAGCTCCTCCTGACAGACACCAGCAGCTATGGGCAGCCAGGAGACGTACAAGCACCGGATCCATTCTGCCTTTTGCTGATTGGGGGCTGTGACGCATTTAGAGATAAGTATAAAAACAATTGTGAAGATTCTGGAAGCAAGACGACTTTGAACATTCAAAGTGGACTGGAAAGGCTTAGCTGAACTGCAGCCAGGCTGTTGGGTGGACCCCTATGTGTAGCTCCTCAGCGATAATATATTCAATAAACAATACAGCTTTGTGTCTCCTACACTGGCTAGAAACCTTTAGAAAAACAATATGTGGGCTGGGAGTGTAGTTCAGTTGGTAGAATGCTTGCTTAGCAAGCGAGAAACCCTAGTTTCAGTGGCCAGCACCACATATCATCAGGCAGATAGCATATTCGTAACCCCAACATGCAGGTAGAGGCAGAGGGATCAGAAGTTCAAGATTATCCCTGAACATAGAGTAAATTTGAGGCTATGTGTCTCAAAATTAGAACTTCTATAAATTGTCTAAATTCAAATGCCAAGAACCTAACCAATTTTTAGTATATAAAGTGCTTGTAAACATTCAAATATTGTGTGTGTGTGTGTGTAGGCACACACACTGGGGGCGGGGTGAGTATGTACATGCCTGTATACATATGGTAGCTATTCTCAGTTGCTCTTTGCCATGTTTTTTCTGCAACAGGGTCTCTCACTGGCCTATAGATCACCAAGGATGTTAGGCAGGCTGGCCACTGAGCCCCGGGGACCTGACTTTATTCGCCCTTTCAGCACTGAGACAACAACCTATGCAACCACACCAACTTTGGTTTTTTTTTTGGGATTGAACTTAGGTTCTTAGGCTTGCAAAGCAAGTTCTTGCCTGATGGAGCTAACTCCCCGGCCTTTTTAAATTTTCTGTAAGATCTTATTTTTAATTATGTTTTTATGAGGGCAGCATGCCCACATGAGTGCAGGTACCCACCCAGACCAGAGTCCCTGAGCTGGAATTAATACACGCAGTTATGAGGCACCCAATGCGCGTGTTGGGAACCAAACATGGGACCTTTGCAAAAGCAGCAAGTGTTCTTAACCACCGAGCCATCTCTCCAGCTCCCAGTGTTTTATTTTGTTTTGTTTTTTAAGAACAATTCTGTGAGTTTTTTATGAAAGTCTTTAATCCCGGCACCCAGGAACCAGAGGTAATTGGATGTGTGTGAGTTCCAGGCCAACCAACGATACCAGAACAAACCCCACAAACAAGAAGAGTCTTGTGACGTGGCAGTTGGTATGGAACTAATAGTCCGATTATCCACACCAGATCTGAAACAATTTTTTGGGGTGTGTATGTGGAGGAGAGAGTGTTTCTGTTGTTTGTATGCCAGGTTGGCCTTGAACTACTGATGAGCCCCTGTGGCTTCGGCTTCTCAGTACTTTCTGGGACTGCAGGCACAGACTACCATGCCAGGCTTTGAAGAACGTGTTTGACACTAGAATAAGCGATGGTACTCTAACATAGTTTATTAGGAAGTAAATTGTTAATACTAATAAGACAAAGTGGTGAAAAATAACCAACAGGATGGCATTAAGGAAAACATTCAGACTTTTTACCATTTAGAATCCCAGGAAGTCTGGACTCGTCGGGGAACTGATTCCTGGTGACATCCTGTACTCGCTCAGAGCTGCCCTGCTGCCAAGTTTCTGTCACGTACCAGGCATCCAGCACCGATGACATGTCCCAGCAGGCTTTCAAACAGTCTGTAAAATGGAAGGGGAAGAGAGTGAAGGAGTGCTGATTGTGTGTTTGTAGTATGCACACCCCCAGAAAGCAACCATTCCAGTATGTTCACCCTCAAACCCGGGCCTTACTGAGGTCTCTGATCTTACTTCTTTTGCTAATACTATGTTTGTGATTTAGGTTAAACTTGGTTCCTCCCCCCCCTCCACTTTGAGCCTCAAACCAAGGATCTAGGACAGGTTAAGCTTTCTAAAAGACCCTCTAACAGCACTCCCGAAACGAGTGCTAGGGAACACTTCAACAGTCTAGTCTACTTGGAGACTCCCTGTGTTCACTGACATATCAACAACCTCACAGTTAAGTAAGCCGCTCACCGCATTTTCCCCAATCACTGATACTTAAAGTTTCTACCACTAACTGATCAACAATAGTGGCTTGAGAGATGGCTCAGTGGTTAAGAATGTTTGCTGTTCTTCTAGAGGACTTGAATTTTGTTCCCTGCACCCATGTCAGGTGGCTCAAAACCGCCTGTGACTTCAGGTAACCTACTTACAATAATACATAATATATACAATTAAAAATAAAATTAGTATTAATTTTAAAATACCAACAATAGCCCTTTAAGTAATCCTTTCCCTGTTTTAGTTTAGGGAACAAGGAAAAGTTCTATCTTCTGTCCAGTCATTAGCAAGGCTAACTGAATAGCAGCTTCCCTTTTTTGTCTTTCTTTTTCTCCTTCTGAGGCAAGATCTCACTTTGTAGCCAAGGCCTTCTGTGAATCTATAATTCTCCAACCTCAGTTTCTGGAATTACAGACCTGATTAGAGACCTGAGTGGCTTCCCACAATAATACAGACTCTTAAAACAACAACAACGACAACCAGTAGTGGCAGGACAGGGTTGAAGGTCTGATTTCCAGAGTCACATTACATCGCGAGATGTCCAGACACAGCAGCCAACATTTCCAAGGTATGCAAAGAAATCGAAACTCTCTCCCATAAATAGAGGAAAAGTGGTCAATTCTATCCCCAAAGAAGGCCAGGCACTGGCCTTAACACACTAAATAACCACTAGACATCTATTCAAACAACTTAAGAATTAAACAAAATAATAAGGTAGCTAACCAAATTGAGAAATTGAGAACGGCAGTAAAAAGAATTCAGTGTTTTAAAAATGGAGCCAAAGAAATCTAGAGTGGACGCATTATAAGCACTAAATCAGTGGTTCTCAACCTTCCTAATGCTGCAACCCATTAATTAATACAGATTCTCAGGTTGTGATGACCCCAACCATAAAATTATTTTCACTGCTACTTCCTAGCTGCAATTTTGCTACTGTTATGAATCATAACGAAAATACCTGTGCTTTCTGTTGGCGACTCTTGGGAATGGGTTGTTTGACACCCCCCCAAAAGTTGCTACCCGCAAGTTGAGAATCACTACACTAAATGAAACTGACACATTACAACGCTTGAATGACTAGAGAGGTCCAAAAGCAGGACCGAGCTGACATAAGAAAGACCCAGAGAGGCAGAAGAAAAGCTCAATGACAGTATTCAGTCTGAGGAACATAAAGAAAACAATCATGGACACTGGCAGTCTCTGAGACCTGGGAGACAACACGAAAAGCATCTGGACAGATGGGCAAGGGGAGCCCTAGACAAAGAGAACAAAGGACAAGGGTGCAGGGATGTTTCATAATGGCTGAAGAGCTTTCCAAACTAGCTTTCTACAAATTCAACTCTGTATTCACACAACTCAAATAGGTTCATCAATACAAAACAGTACGGCCAGACAGCTGGGCAGTTTCTTCCACAACTTAACATGGAGTAACAATTCAGCCAACAATCTCATTCCTGGTACTGCACGAGTGAGCTGCAAAAGCTTGCAAATGAGTGTTCGCAACTTCAGCTTCAGCAAAATTGCCAAAGTTAGCGCAATAAAACAATTAATAGAAAGTAAAACAAACAAACAAAACCCCCCAAAAATTGCCGAAATTTGGACATATTCAAAATGTCCTTCAATAAGTAGATACATAAATATAGTGTGGTACAGCCATAACTGAGAGCAATGAGTTCACATCTCAGCGACTTTAGTAAAGCTGAAACAGGTGCAGTCAACACATAAAGAACTGGAGATGTAATTTTACAAAACACAGGATTAATTTCCAAAGTGTGGGGGCTTTATGCAGGGGGCCTATACAGTTTATATAGGGGTAGGCTTGTTCCTCAGTGTGCTCAGTTTAATAAGGTCGTGGAGATTACAGTAATGGGCGGGAGCACTTCTGGACAATGGTAAGCTTTGACGTACCCTAAAGGCCTTGCTCAGGGCTAACACTTCAACACAAGGGAACACTACTGAACGGTACAAGAAGCTTTCTCAGCATGACAAAGGAGCCAGTTGGAAAAGACCACAACCGTGTAGTCCCAAGCACAAGATGTTCTCACAAGGACAAAACCGTAGAGAGTAATATGATCAATATTTGTCAGAGGTGTGGAAGATGGGAGGCAGGATGAGTAAGCAGGGCCCTCTTGTTCGAGAACAGGGAAATTATTCTGCTTGACTGTGGTTAACAGACAGTATGTACCCCTCGGAATGGTCAGGAGTTAGTTTCTGAGCGCCAGGGTGCAGTTCATCCATATAGCACTTGCCTGGCACGCGTGAGGAAAAGGGTATGGGGAGTCAGTTACAAGGAACACACCATGCACGGGGTGGGAGAGCTTTAGAGCGCTTCCTGCTCTCCCGGAGGACCAGGGTTGGGGTCCCAGTGCCCGTGGCAGGCAGCTACAGCCACCTGGAACTATAATTAAAAAGGATCTGGAACTCTTCTTCTGGCTTCCACAAGGACCCCCATGCACGCACACACATTAAAAAAAAAACCTAATACAAGATTTCAAAACAAATGAAATAGTGCGTAGTATGGAACATATTTTCTCTGCAATTTTCCTGTAACCCTAAAACTATTCCATAGATATCTATAAAAATGAATTGTACACTCTGGTCCACTGAACTCCAATGAATACAAACTCAAAATGTAGGGCGCCGTAGCGCCGCCATGTTCTCGCTAACCG
>LOJH01041823.1:9260-21310 GCA_001685095.1 Ellobius talpinus | reverse complement strand
TAGGAGCTTGACATTTCTCAGTCACCTTGTTTCATCTCGACTTTAGCAGTAGAAGCAATTGCCAACAGCAAGCAACAACAGCCACTATAGTCAAAGCTGAAAGCATCTCTGTCCTTCTAGCCTTCGAATTACCTGCTGAGGATCCACATTAGCTGAACACATGTATCACAAACCAAGCTAGGATGGAAATCTGGAAAAATGTAGCTGGCAGATTTCTATCTATAACTTTAGAGTAGAGAACACAGGTGGTAAAGATATATATATTATATATATATATAATATATATATATATATAACACAATTATCCCCCATTCGGCTGCTTGAAACATTACAGGTTTTACTGAGATTTTTTTTCTACTTAAGACAAACAGTATGACTCACAGCAGATAACCCAGTTCCTACCAAATAACAAAACTCAGGAACTCAAGGATCAAAATGATGGTTTGGGTTAAAGCAATATCAACTAGGAAGGGATGGATATCTAATACCCAAAGACAGAAGTCATGATACGTCCCACAGAAAGATCATAATTTTCATGTTGTAAAATCTTAAAGGATTGGCAAATTATTTCAGTTTAACATAGAATATAGCCTTACGTTTACTAATTAGTCCTCTAGCCTTAGGGAGACATTCCTTCCAGGGGCTTACACCTTTTCTACAATATACTGATATTGAATTAACATGCCTCTAAAGTCAGTCTAGAACCTCAATGTGTTCATGGAATATGTGTGTAATCTAAGATCTTGAGCTGAACTTTGTTCTAAAATATGAGTCACACTTACATATTCTCCCACTAAGTTATTTTAATCGAAGAAACACCCACCACCTGCATGGGTTCAGGTATTGCAACACTTTTCCCCCAGTCAGTGGCTCTCTTTGGACAGGTTATGGAATCAATAGAGAGCTATGCCTTGCTGAACGAAGTATATGTCTTTAGGCAGGCTTTTTGATCTTAGAGCTTTGTCCCATTTCCTGCTTTTTCTTTCTTGTTCCTTCCTGTGCATGGACAAAATATGATCCCTCTGCTTCCTTGCTGCCAGGCCAGGCTCATACTTCTGCAGCCATGTCTTTCCTACCATGACTAACAGTATCCAGTATCCTCTCAGGAACTGTAACCTAACATAACCCCCTTTTCTCCTCTAAGCTGTATTTGATCATGGCATCGCATTGCAATGGCAGGAAGGCAACCAACAATCCCTTTTACTGTACTTTTGAAAATACAATAACTTTTGAAAGAAAAATCTTGCTTTTTTCTTTATCTTTTCAACTTATTTTTTCCTGTAGTCTTTACAGATAATCTTTAAATATCAGTCAGTTTTTCTTGAAGAATACATCAGCATTGCTTTCTTACCTTTTGATCAGCACCTATATGAGTCCCTGATACTATTTATATCAAGAGAATATTCCTACAATTCCCTCTTAGATTTCCTTGTAAGCGATCTCTATTTTTTTATTTTCTTTATCTTTCAATTCTATTTTCAAATATATTGAACAGCTTTTCCAGAAAATGGGGTTTATTCTGTATTTGTAACTTTGCCGTCTTACTTTTGTTTTACATTAGATTAGCGCTTGTTACAAACTCTGTTAAGGTAGAATAGCAGCTACAGAGCAATGCCTTGAGGTGATTTCTTGACAATTCAAATTTTTTATTATCTCTAATAGTTGAAAGACCTAGTTTTCAAATACCCCTGTATTTGATACCTATGGTGAGTAGACAATATAGAATTGCTATAGACAGCATTTAACTGTGAGGCTTTGCCTAGACAAGTGGTGCCCACTCACTAGCAAGCAGCATTGGCATCTATGACCCATAAATATATTGCAGTTGAGGATCCCAGACTCAATCTTTAACAAAGAGATTCACAAGTGAAGTACACTATGCCTTCCCAGAGTATATCCAGTAAATCATTTCATAACCAATTAATTATTTGAGTTCCTCATAGAAAAAGAAAAACAAACAGCTTACAAAGTTCTGACAAAAGGTTCCTTGACTTTACAGTTCAGAATTGACCCGCTTCTATATGGTGGTGTCTGTGTTCGAAAATTACAACTAAATGTCTAGGTTTGAATGAAAATTTCTGATGCTCTTTTCTGCATTGTATCCAGGATAAGAACAAATAAATACTGTGTTGTGTGCACGTGGGTGTGTACACGTGAGTGGCCATGTAGACTAGAATAGGACTCCAGGTATCTTCATTTGTTTTCCATGTTACTACCTTGAAAAAGTGTCTCTCACTGAGCTGAAAGGTAATCATTTTGGAGTGGGCTGTTTGGTCAGTGAATTCTTCAGATCCACCTTTGTCTTTCCACTAATGTGAACCATGCCCAACTTAAAAATATATTTATTTTATCTTAAAGTGTGAATATCTAGGTGGTAACATGGTATTGGGTACTAGTGCCCATGGAGACAAAAGAGGCTATCAAACCCCCTGAAGCTGGAACTACAGGTGGTTGTAAGCTATCGAACAAGAATGCTAAGAACCAAACTTGGAACAGCAAGTGCTCCTAACTGCTGAGCCATTGCTTCATGCCCCATCCCCAGCTTTTCATGTAAGTGTTGAAGATTTGAACTTAGGTCCTCATGCTTACAGAACAAGCACCCTTACTCACTATACCATTTGTACAGTCACTGAGGTTACATATCTTCTAATTAACACATATGACTTGGAACTGGGTATTGCCAAAGGAAACCTAACACCTAGTCTATAGTAAGTCTTAGTAAGTGTTAATAAAACTTATTTATAAGGGACTAATATCAATCCTTATATTTTAGTATCTCAACTGCATCTGCGACCTAGATGGGTATGTGGCAGAATGACTAGATAAAGCTTGAAAATCCATTCATATGTGTTTTGTAGAACAATTACCCTCAGAATGCAATGAAGGCCCCAAATCAAAACACTATATACAACTTATTATATACTACTTTGGCAAAGAGTTGTAAGTTGTGATTATGTGAAGAGGTACACGGGCATGGACTGGGCTCTTTGTTTACAAAAAGAAGTAAATAACAAGATGAGTGTTGATGCAACAGTGTTTGTTTTCCCCTCTTTGTTACAAGAGCACATCTTTCTTCCTAATGCATGGAAGGCACCGGATGTTTGGGACATTCATTTTGTCATTCAAGACATAACATGAAGCTGAGCGTGACCTTGTATCCCTGCTGCTTGTCAAATGCTTTCAACTTAACTAACTAACCTGTCAGAAGAGGATAGCTCAGACAGAATAATCTTTAAATTCTTAATAAAATACATTAGGAATATGTCCTCTTTGGTGAAGACTCTTGTTTCACTAATGCACACAGGATGATTCTTGTTCCAAAAGTAGCTGCTAAAAAGAACATTTTGCTTCTGAATGTTAGTCTGTATTTATATTCATAATTATATCTATGTCAATAGATATAAAAGCTATGATTCAATTTCAAAATATTTGAAACTGGTATTTATAAAGAGATGAAAACTGACCTGGAATTCAGACGTTTCAAATCTTGGCTCTGCTAAGACAAGATGTATTAATTTGGAGAAATCACTTCATTTTGTTGTGCTCAGTTTTAGGCCTAGTAAAATGAGTGATTTGAACAAAAATATCTAATAAGATATCTCAGCAAATTCTCTACTTCATATTTACTTCTAAGAAATAACAGCAACATAATATGTAAAGCATATTAAGAAAGCAAAGTAAAAAATGCAAAGAATTCTATAGTGGATAAATAGAATTAAATTCTAAGATTTTATTAATTTCCAGGGATGGTGAAAAACTATAGAAAATGAAGCATGTGTAGTTATGGTCTGTAAGATAACTATTGATGAATGATATTCTACATCGCTTTTAAGATTTCAGTGGAGGAGACAGAATAATTTAAAAAGTGATAAGAAAGACAAAACAATGGACAACAAATCACCAAGGTATTATACCGACGTATAATACATGTATGAACACACACACACACCATTATGATTAACAAAGCTTTTATAGTCTGGAGAAGACAAAATAATAAATGTAATATTGTTTATTTACAGAAAACGTAGTTTAAGTAGTTAGAAAAAAAGAAATTGAAAATAGCAGCTTGAAAACATGGATGAGTAATTGACAGCACTTGCCACTCTTGTAGAAAACCTGATTTCAGTTCCCTGGACCCACAGTTTACAAACACATGTAACTCCAGCTCCAAGGGCTCTAACACCCTCTTCTAGAATCCACAGGCACCCACATTTATGTTTCATACATAATTACAAATATAAATCATTAACAAATCTTTAAAAAGGGACTGAAAATAAAAACACAAAAGAGAAAGGTACATGAATCATGCAAGAAAGAGAAATAAATTTTAAGAAAAGAAATCTAAGCAAAATTGGGGCATTCCATAAACATGAGAATATTTATTTCAATGGAAAATTCAACAATAATTCTCTATTTGTATACACCTACAATCACAGGACCAAAATATGAAAGAATCAGGGGAGAGAGGAAGCAATCCCCAGTTGCAGTGGTGGTTTTCACACAGCCTCACTATCTCTGGCAGGATGGGCGGATCACAGGAACAAGGTCTATATGCTGTGTTTCCTACAGATGTAATTGGCATGTGCAGCACAGGATCAGAAGTCAGCGTAGCTACTGAACATTTAAATTGTCAGAAAGATTTATTAAGATCTACCATGTGCTAAAATACAATAAAGCCTAAAACTCTTTTCTCATTGAAATTAAATTAGAAATCAATCTTTGAAATGATAGTTGGACAACCTAAAGAATTAGACCTTAAAGAACATTGTCCTGGGGTCAAATAGAAAAGCATAATGGAATTGATAGCGTGCTCTGGCCTAGATGATAAAGGGCACAGACCTCCGGAAGTAGTTTCTGTTAAGTAAGGTGTATTGGTAAAGAACATTCATAAGATGATAAATGACAATGCATGGAGCTCTATCTTCTATTTTTAGGAAAAGAGTTAAAAATAACCACTAAGTAAGAATAACCATGGCAACAGAAGGTCTAGAGAGGCTTGGCCTTGTCTTCTAGCTGTTCTCCCTGAATGAGGAGCAATCTCCCAGAACACATTGGAACCAGAAAGCTCCGAATAGACTCCGGATCATGGCTTCTTGTAACTTCTGGTCCTGTAGGTATTTTCACGCCACATGATGATCCTCGGAGACTGTTCATAAGGAAATTTAGTGCTAGAGATGTATATCTTAATCGCCCCACTTTTAAATCCTTTGCAGATACCTTTGAAGAAAGGGCAGCAAGAGTGTAAAAGCCAGAAGCAGTGAATGGCTACAAGGAAACCGTATCTTGAGGACACAGCAGGGAAGCTGTATGCGCGAAGTCACAGCAGTTATAATAAGGTGCATACGACATGTGCAAGCTCAGAACAGAACAAATCCCAGACTCGAGATGAGAGTGGCGTGAAGTCTTGCCCTAGATGAGGAGCAGTTGGCAATGGTAGTCGCTGGGAGAGGAAAGGGTAGATTTCCATTAATAGTGAATCCCTAACATACCAGTAAACAGACAGAAATCCAGGAGTATTTAGAGAGCACAAATTGGTTTTGATGGGGGGAAAGACATTAAAATTGGTGGGTATGGAAAAGAGAATGAATCTGTCAAGAGCTGTGGAAGAGAAGGTGAATCTTATCAAAACATGTTCAAAATTGTGGTTGTGTGAATAAGAATGGTCCCTATAGTCTCATACATTGGAAAGCTTAGTGACTAGTTAGGGGAACTTTTCTTTTTTTTTTTTTAGTATTAGAAGGGTTGAGGGTGTGGCCTTGTTGAAGAAAGTGTGTCACTAGAGGAGGGCTTTGACATTTTAAAAGTCCATGCCTGGCCCAGTCTCTCTCTCAGTCTGTGGATCAAGATGTAGCTATCAAATACTGCTCCAGTGCCAGATGTGCCTGCCACTATGCTTCCCACTATGATGATCATGGACTAAACCTCTGAAACTGTAAGCAAAACTCTAAATAAATGTTTTCTAAGAGTTACTTGGTAATAGTTTTCCTTCATAACAATAGAACAGTGACTAAGACAAAAATTCTAGAGGAACTAATAAATATACAGGGATATATTTGAAAAATTAAACAATGAAAAGATTGAAGGAGGAAAATTGAATTAAAATTTATTAAATTTAAATTCAATTTCCAATGTAAGGTAGAGCAAAAATTCTGAGTGCTTGGCTGAAACGGGTACCTATCTTAATCCCCTCTTCCTATCACCAGGATTCAGGGAATGCTCTAGATGAGGAGGTAAAATGAACTTAAGAGCTAAGGATGGGAAGAGGTGTTATGAAATTCTGTCTTCTGGACAAGAAATTCATGCCTCTCGCACGCACAAACTCACGATAGCTGTGTTTACCTGCACAAGATCGAGCCAGCCAAAATCCTCAAATCCCAGGCCCCACACCAATTGAGTAGTTGTTGGCAATTGACAGCTGCTGGGGGAGGAGAAATCATTCTGTTTGGAGGAAGTGGCAACTAACCACAGGCTTCCCATGCTTGAATGAATGCCTCGCACATGTGCAAATGGGCATCACTAACCAGATTGGTGAATTAAAAATAAAAAGGACATGAAGTTGGATGAGAGGCATATTGTAAGCAAATGGGGAGATTTTTGAAGGGAGAAATATGTGGTAAGAGATATAAACACATTCCATTGTATACATGCATGATATTCTTAAAAATAAAGAAATCTTTCAAAAGAAAATAAGACTAATAAAGTAAAAAATCAGTTTCAGAAATTTAAGTCAAAGTTAAATACATGTTCAAAATAATGAACAAACATGAAATAGTTTGTTTTAAATACTTTCAAGGTAACCAGAGGAATAAAAACATAAGTCATCAAGAGGGCTATCACTATAAAATCATTTCTAAAATAACTTTTGGCAAGAAATATTATAGTTAAAAATGTAACATTCTTATTAATGTTCTTCTAGCATATGCATGTCAGAAGAAGGAACCAAATCTCATTAAGGATGGTTGTGAGCCACCATGTTGTTGCTGGGAATTGAACTGAGGGCATGGAAGAGCACCAGTGCTCTTAATCTCTTAGCCATGGGATTGGTATGCAAAATGAGAAAATATTTTTTTGAAAAATAAACAATCAGGAGATCTCAGAAAATTAATAAATAAGAAAATAAAAAGAAAGAAAGAAAATGAAACACTATTTAATAAATAATAAGTACCAAAACTAATATAAGAAAAAAAACTCACTCAAAAAATCTCTTGTTAAAGAAGTATAGAGTGTATATAGCACAGAAAATTATACGAAACTGGAAAAAAATGGGAGACTTTAAGCCTAGATAACTGTATTGGCAAAGAAGTCCAAATAAAAGGGAAGTGATACAAATCTTCAAATCCTCTTTCACTGACTCTGTTCCCAAAGAGGAAACATTAATAACATTTTTATAAGACTGCATTTTTCACTGACACCTAATAAGGACATTGATAGCAAAGGAAAATTACTGGTTACTATTCAGTAGTACAGACCCTGAGTCTGAGAGGTATTTTGTAGCAAAACACAGTCTCTGGTACCCATGGAAGGTTCTACAGCAGGTAGGTAAATGATCTCAGAGGAGATAAGATGAAACTCAGTGCAGCCTGATTTTAATACTGGCGCTGAATGAGGACTTCTAGTCTGACATCAGCTTGTATATGTTTGCCATTTTTATCCATAGCACAGTTTTCGAAAAAAATTAGAAAGCAATTAGTTTGTCCCATGAATTCAACAAAGCTTCAGACATGCTTACTGAAGCTCTTTACAAAGTACATATGGCTTCACCTGTAAGATGGATACTTGTGAACTTAGAAACAATGCTCAAGATAAGGGTTTAGGGAGAATGACTGAGGTAAACATAATTCCTGTCCATAAGATAACATCAAAGTCACTTAGGCAGTATAAAATACACATGACATCTCTCAAAAGAATGAGTATTATAGTCTAGAAGTCATGCTCAAGGTTTCAGGGGGGAAGAGTCTGGAATAACTAAAACAGAAATTCTGGAAGCTATGAGTGGAACCTGGCTCATCAGACCTTAAGGACTCACCAGATTGTAAACTATATTCATTCCCAGCATTCCAGAAGGGAAAACAAATTAAACACCTCTTCCTTTGAAGGATACCTGCAAGTTTAACTTTCCTAACTTCTCCAGTGTTTATGTGAACACAAGCACATTTTGCGCTCTACACGGACCCACATAAAGATGAAAGAACTGACTCTACAGAGTTGTCCAATGTCTTCAACATGTGCACCTTGGTGCCCTTTCACCCATACACACATCATACACAAACATAATAATAATACCTAACATGAACAGCTCAAAGATATAGGATAGAAAAAAGTCAATAAAATGATTCCTAATGGTATTCTGCTATACACATAGATCGATGCCTAGCCCCATTGTCATCAGAGAGGCTTTCTCTAGCAGCTGGTGTGAGCAGATGCTGAGACTCACAGCCAAACACTAGGTAGAGAAAATCCAAACTGGAGAACTCCATTTGGATTCCTCCCCTCAGAGTTCAGGGAACTCTGGGAGGGTGGGTTACTGGGTAGAATTGTAGGAGTCAAAGGGGTTGAGGATACCAAAACATAACTCATAGAACCAACTAAGCAAGACTCAAAGGGGCTCACAGAGACTTAAGTGGCATTTACAGAGCCTGCATGGGTCTGAGTTAGTCCTCTGCATATATGTTATGGTTGTATAGCGTGGTGTTCTTGTGGTGCTCCTAACTAGGTGCGGGAGTGTCTCTGATTCTTTTGCCTGCTCTTGGAACCCGTTTCCTCCTGTTAGGTTGCCTCACCCAGCCATGATTTGAGGGTTTGTGCCTAGTATACTGTAACTTGTTATGCCATGTTTGGTTGCTATCACTGAGAGGCCTGCTCTTTTCTGAAAGGAAACAGAGGATGAGTGGATCTGAGAGAGAGTAGGTGTGGAGGGAGGCTGAAAGGAATGGAGAGAGGGGAACCTGCCGATTTGTAGTGTATGAGAAAATTAAAAAAAAAGAAAAGAAAAAAATTAAAAGAACACAGGCTCTTTTCAACAAGTGATGTTCATTCGAGGAATTATTATAAATTATGGGTCATTATTAAAGACTCAGTGTTCATCACATTAATAGATTGATGCAATAAAGCCAAATTATGATCTCAATAGATTCAGAAAAGCATTTATAAAAATCAACAACCATTCCTGATGAAAAATTTTTATCAAACTGAAAAGATATGATAAATTCTGCATTCTGAAGGATGACACTGTACCCAGTATGATTCAGCCGGAGAAGCAGACTAAGGGAGAAATATACCAATATATGTGAGAGGTTTTTACAAGAAGTTCACTTAAATAATTGTGGGACTAGCTTAGAAGCTCAAAATCTCACTGGGAAACTTAAAAATCTCATTAACAAGTGTAGTCTATAATTCAAGGACAAGAGCTGAAATTCCAGTTCACACACACACACAAATATTGTATCCATAATGCATACTGAGCTACTTAAAATAATTAAGGAAAGTTAATAAAATCTACTGTAGATATTACACAAAAGTAAATATACAAATAACCAATAAACATGTTCAACTCTACTAGTCATCAGAGAAATGAATATTAAAACTGCAATATTGTACACAGCCTCCAGAGTACTAAGATTAAAAGGGGGGAAAATGCCCAGTATGGGGGAGAACGTGAAGACAGAAAAGTTACCCTGCTAGCGTGAGGATCCTGATCCATGTGCTAAGAAAATGATGGAATCTGAAACAGCCAGATGGCTCAGCACATCAAAGTCATTGCCTCAAAGCCTAGTGACCTGAGTTTGATCCCTAAGACCAACATGGTGGAAGGAGAGAACTGACCCCTGCAAGTTTTCCTCTGACCTTCACACAAATGCTTTGGCACAAACACATGAATGGTCACACAGAAACAAACAAACAAACAAATATATAAATAAATAAATGATTGTAATTTTTAAAAGGAAGACAATGACAACTTACTAACGGATTAAGTTATTGGCCCTGTGATTTCTTATAGTTCAGCAATTCTACTCCAAGGACAACACACAATGGAAACACATTTGAATGGCCAAGGCATTCATAAAAATGTTCCAACAATTTCATTGTTCAGTAGCTTGAAACTATATCAGTTCAAACAATGATAAACAGGATGGTCTTCCCAATATACATGGTGATATAATTTTAATAAAATGTTTGACATGAATGTGGCAGAATGACTCTTTTTGTGCAGAACCTGGTGAATTTCACAACTGATATTATGAAACAAAGTACACTTGGTATGGTTCTGTTAAGTTCAAGGACCAGTAAATATAATCTAGTACAATATATTAAGGAGGAATGGGGATAAGCAGGAACTGGTACAAGCAGGATTCAACAATGTTTACTCTTACACTAGATTCTGAGTAGATAGCTGAGTCTCCTCTGGTTTGATATGTTTACAAAAGTCATTGCATGGTGCATTTTTCTTTGTCTCTCACGTTCCCTGTATTGATTTTTAAAATATTATCCTTATGATGAGAACAAGAGATAGACACTTACCCAGCAGGTTAGGGTAGGGGCCTGTAAAATACCCAGAAATGTATTTGTTTTGGTCCAGATCAGAGGCCAGGACAGCTGAAATGGAGCTGTGTTCCCTGTGTTCAGGTTTCTTATCTTTCTTCTCCACTCAGACCACCTGGATGAGCATCACTTCCCAAAATCTGTTCATGTGAACTTGACTGAAACTGGACACCTGGTGGGTGGGCCACCTGGACTGGCCGACTCTCATACTGATGCTTCATCCCAGTTTCTGGCATGAATCCTACAAAAGGCCCCTGACTTTATAGCCTGTTCCATTTTCCTGGAAAGTAATCAGTACACAGGAGTTCTGTGTGCTGTCTTTTAACCTCTCACCTCTGAATTTGTAATAAATTCTTTTCTAAAATTCATCTTTCTGTAGTCTAGAATTTCATTCTTCAAATCCAGCAGGCAAAGGTCCCAGAAGCCTTTGACTTGGAGTGGTTCTGGAGGTTATTAGGTTATCCAGTACTCAGGTCTCCGTACTATGGAGAAGCCTCAATTGCTCATAAGAACTCCCTTTTACCAGTGGTCACTTGTTTAATGATTTGGTACAATGTTTATTCCTGAGGGTGAGATTCTTCACTATTGTCTAGACTTCATGTTGCTGGAAGATTCTTGCATGCTACCAGGGGAGACCAAGCTGTGAATACTAGGAGCCATAATAACTACTGGTCTGTGTGAGTTACACCAATTCCTGCAATGTTAGCATGAATGCTATCAGAGTAACTAACCACATCCTGATTAAATTTAAAGTCAACAGTACAAGATGAAACCTGTGGTTGGTACCATGGACTGGATCAAAACATTTTTGGCTGACTAGGTCATAGGACCTCAAAATCTAGTAGTAATTTAATTCTGCTAAATGGACATATATTTTATAACCATAGGTGAGTATATCTCACAACTCTAAATAAAAAGTTTCTTTTTGAAAAACATGGTGATGAATATAGAGATGCACAACTGGCCAAAGTGTAAAGAATAAAGACTATGGAGTGCTCAACTCTAAATGAGACATCTATATGTCAGGCTCAGATCATCACAGAGTAGAGGGAAGGAAGGTTTTATGAGCTAGAGAGAGTTGCCTCTAACACAACACTATTTCCTTGGTACAACTGTGTAGCTGAACAGAGGATCTTACAGTGGCTGGTACTACATAAACAAGATCAAGTAAGTCAGAATCCCAGCATGATCTGGGAAGGAGCTGATGAAGTTTCAACCCCTATCTGAGGAGCTATTTGATGGCTGTTGGGAAAGAGAATCAGAATCAGTTTTTATTAAATGATAAAAGAGCAACTGAAAAATGGTGGAGACATAGAAAAAGAATTGGAGGAGAGAAAATGGATTGCATATTTGAGTCAAATATATTAAATACATGGCTGAATATGAGGTTAAATTTTTTTAAAAAGAACAAAGCTTCTAGGAGTCAAATGGATTCTTAATTTTAGCTCTGAAATATGTGATATTTGGCAAAACAACTCTTTTCCTTTAATTTTCCATACTAAGATTGTGAA
>LOJH01041822.1:0-14318 GCA_001685095.1 Ellobius talpinus | reverse complement strand
ATCTTTCCATTTTCTGGTATCTTCTTCAATTTCTTTCTTCAAAGACTCAAAGTTCTTGTCAAATAGGTCTTTCATTTCTTTGGTTAGTGTTACACCAAGATATTTTATGTTATTTGTGGCTATTGTGGAAGGTGATGTTTCTCTGATTTCCCTATCAGCTTCTTTATCACTTTTGTATAGAAGGGCTACTGATTTTTTTGAGTTGATAATGTATCCTGCCATATCACTGAAGGTATTTATCAGCTGTAGGAGTTCTCTGGTAGAGTTTTTGGGGTCACTTATATATACTTACATATCATCTGCAAATAATGAAATGACTAAAGTTAATAGTCTTAACTAGAAGTCTTTTAGCCATTTTTGAACAGGCTGTTTTACAACAGAACCCTAGAGACCTATAGTAAAAAGCATTTCTTCTCTGTAGAACTCTCAACATTGATTTCTCTGTCACCTTAACTTCACTAATGTTGAACAGTGGGAGGAAATTGCCCTCTTACAGGTGGACCTCAGTCAGGAAATCTTGGGTGAGGGACTTGCAGGAGAATAGTCATGATGTTCTTATGTAGAGACATAGGACTTATTTCCAGGCCTGGTGTGGTAGTGTCCACTGATAATCCCAGCACTCGGGAGACAGAGCCAGAAGGATCTCTGTGAGTTGACAGCCTGCATGGTCTACATAGTGAGGTCCAGGCCAAAGAAGGCTATATAGTGAGACCCTGTTTCAGAATCGACAAAAAGAATATATTTTTGTGTATAAGACCATAGAAACTGTGGTCTCCTAACCAATGTTTGAGTTATTTCAATGTTTATTTGGAGACTGGGGTGACCCTTTTAGAACATACATATTGCTTTTATAAAAGTTCTCATCTACAGAAATTTAAAATTGTTGTCAATATCACTAAGGAAAAGTCAGTTTTGTTTCTTACCCGTACTGTTGTCCAGAACAGTCAAATTTGTCACCTACAAAATTGTTCCTATTATTGCTCTTTTGCTTACATATCCTTTGAGTGGCGAGATGCCTGCATGTTCAAGAGCTGTGCTCCTTTCAGCCACACACACTTAAATACCTTCAGTCTAGCATCAAATTATTTTTAAGTGAACCATGGTTTAACTACATTACTCGTCTTTACTTTTTTAAATTTATCAGAGTTTTGAGTTGTGTGATGCTTGCATCTCTGGTGGATTGCTTTACTTTGGGGGCCTGTTTTGAGACAGGGATTCTCTGTGTAACCCCTGTCACGTCTGTCGCAACACTCAGGCTCTTCTATAAGCAGTTTATTCAGGAACCTTGAACAATCTTCTTCCCCGGGAAGGGCACTGCAGACTATGTACTCTATGGGCTACCAATCCCAATAAGCCACGTGGCAATCTCTAATAGGCCCACATACACAAAAGCAACTTAGCCAAATAAGGACTTGTTTATCACAGAGAGCTAGCGAAAGGCAGAAACCGGCGCCATCTTTAAGGCGAGGCACTACGCAGCTCTCCACAACCCTAGCTGTCCTGGAACTCACTCCGCAGACCAGGCTGGCCTCAAAATCAAAGAGATCCACCTGCCTCCACCTCCCAAGTGTTGGGACTAAAGTCGTGCACCACCATGCCTGGTGGATTCTTTTACTTATAACAAGATAATGAACTTATTTCTACCTTTCATATATCAAAATATGAATTTATGAATAGCAGTTTTAAATTTTAAAAGTTAGTGTTTGAATACTTGGTATATTTCACACACTGGTAGTGCTTGAAGCTGCATGCAAAATCAAAGCTCCTTGTACTTCTTAAAGTCTAGTGCAAGGAGAGCTGAATGCTTTTGTAGATGTACCACATCGTTCTTCCCTAACATGGGGAAGGAAGCCATGTTACATGCCCGTGGAGGGCAACAGAGAAAGCTCATGTCCAGAGGTGAGTGAATTGGCCTTGACTTGCCAGTTTGGAGGAAGAAAGGGGATAATATAATTGCAGATTTTGAAATTTATGTTGTCGATTAGGATAGGTCTTATGTTACAATAAGGAATATGAGATCCTGTCTCGTTGGAATAAATGAAGACTTTGGGTGGCTTAAAGGAGATAGTCTGCGGTCTTTTGTGTATTCTAGGAAGAACTGGCTGCAGCTTAAACTGTTCGAGTAGAGTAAGAGAGTGTTTCTTCTGTTATTAGAAATTTACTCAGATTACACTATCAAAGTAATGATAATGCTTTCTTTGGACATAAATATACTTTCTCACAAAGTTATATTTTGGTTCTGGAGTCAAATGAATTAAAACTTTGGTTTTCATTGCTGAAAACTGCGATTATGTGTAAATAAAGTAATCGTTCTAAGATTAAAAATTTTAAACTAAACATTACATCCCTTCCCCCCATTACTTAAAGGTATTTACCTCCTGAGTGCTTTGTAGTTGGAAAAGAGCCGCCAAAGATTTCCAACAAGGTTGATGTGTGGTCGGTTGGAGTCATCTTCTTTCAGTGTCTCTATGGTAGAAAAGTAAGTTGTGCACATCACTTCATCTCTGTAGAAATAGATTCATGTTTGCTTTGTCTTTTATGTGCTAAAATTTCAGTAACTTAGAATCAGTTTAGATCCCTCCAAGGAATGGCACACTTCTTGATTGCGTCTTTGTATCAGAATTATTTTAACAGTTAATTTGGTTGGTCTCTCCTTCTTCCTTGTCCAAACATATTCTATTGGGAACTCTGGAGTTAAGCACTTTGCAATGTCCTTCGTTCCTTACACTTTCTCTTAACTCCCACCCCACTGCCCCTGCAGACATTTGGTCTGGACACCAATTTCTCCTGTAATTCCTCAGAGAAATGCCATCAAACGTAGTTTTCCCCAAACCTCTGTTATAGTAAAATCAGAAATGCAAGTTGCCATGGACAGTGTCTAGTTTGCTTCCTGTCTAGTCTCCACCACTACAAGAAGAGGTGGAACCTGTCTAAAAATGTGCAGCATATGAAGCCTGTCTTTGTTTGCTTTCTGTTGTTAATATTAGCATCATGACCAAAAGCAACTATGCAGGGAAGAAATTTGCAGGCTGGGTTATAGGTTAGGGAAGCAAAGGCAGTAACTTGAGGCAGGAACGAAGCAAGACTTCACAGATGAGCACTTCTTGCTGGCTTGGTTCAGCCTGCTCAGCTTGCTTTCTGTTCGCCCAAGGACCACCTTTCTGGGGATGGCCCTCCCGCATCAGTTTAGTTACCAAGCAGTAAAATACCCCATAGACATGCCCATAGGCCAGTTTAGTGAGGCAGCGCTCAGTTGAAGTTCCCAGTCAACTCTAGCTAATGTTAAGTTATTAAAAACTGACTAGCATTGAGACCAAACCCGGGTTTCCTGGCTCCCAGTCTAGGGCTGTTTCCTCCTAATTACTTGAATGACAGCCTAATTTGCTTCTCCATCACATGGGGGGTTTATCTGCTGAGGACTGATTGAATGGACATTTCCAGACTGTTCTTAGCTATAATCTTGTTTCAGTGAGACTACATCCCAACTTTCAGGTAACTGAGGACAAGATGTTAAGTTATAAATCATTTTTGTGGTGATTCTTTGTTTTAAATATTTTGTTTCATTATTTTATTCTTTTTTTTTAAGCCATTTGGTCACAATCAATCTCAACAAGACATTCTCCAGGAAAACACAATACTAAAAGCCACAGAAGTCCAGTTCCCTGTAAAACCAGTTGTAAGCAGTGAAGCCAAGGTATTGACCTCATATATACGTTTGTGAAGTGTCTGAGTTGTGGCTCTGGTGTGGTTAGTGCCTCAGTAGCCACAGTGGCCAGAATGGCTGCTGCTGCAAAGGGTGCTGACTTGCTCTGGAAGCAGAGACTGCTTGGGCCTTGGGATATGCTGTCTTGATCGTTAAGCATTAAATATGCTTCCTCATTCTGTGTGCACAGCAACTTGCTTTTCTTTGAAATTGGAAGAGAAACCACAACATCTGGATCCTTCATTACTTTTTGGTCTTATTCAATCTGCCCATTCTAATGCTGAGATACCTAAGTGTATAAAAAGGGGCTGAAGAGGTGGCTCAGTAGTTAAGGGCACTGGCTGCTTGCTCTTCCAGAGGACCCAGAATCAATTTCCAGCATCTACACACTTGACCACCATCTGTAACTCCAATCCCAGGGGATCTGACACCCTCACACAGACATAAATGCAGGCTAAACACCAATGCACATGAAATAAAAGTAATGTAAAAATCACTTTGTAAGCAGAAATGGAAATCCTAAGAAAGTAATAATCAAGGCTCCCATGTAGCACCCAGGGTATGTGTCAAAGGAAGCAATAATCGAGGCTCTAATGTAGTACCCAGGGCACCAGTGGAAGGTTCAGATTACAGTGAAAATGTCATTGGACTCCCAAAAGTTCTTAAGTTTTTTAACTACCTATAAAATGTGTTCTGTTTATAGTTTTGAATGTGTCCACCCTTCCAGAGCAGCTGGTGGGTTGGGATCTGGAAGGTAGAATGTCATTTGCATTGCCGTTTTTCTTTTTGAAGGCCTTCATAAGACGCTGTTTGGCTTACCGAAAAGAAGATCGATTTGATGTGCACCAGCTGGCAAATGACCCCTACCTTCTCCCACACATGAGAAGATCCAATTCTTCAGGAAACCTGCACATGTCTGGGCTAACAGCAACTCCTGCACCTCCTTCTTCAAGTGTAATCACGTACTGACCCTCTTTCAAGATTGGCTTGATCTCTGATTGGCTTCCAGATGCATACTTGAATTTGAGTGTTCTGGTTTTTTACACAGGACATGGGTAAGAGTTTCTGTGAGCTAAAGCTCTCCCTGGAGTCATGTGTAAGGGTGGATCACGGACAGTGACTCAGTGCGCACTCCTCCCTCTGCCCTGGAGCAGCACGGAACAGGAATACCATGTTACAGTGGAAGAAGAGGGGACACTGTAAATAACGTTTATAATACCTAAATATATTTGATTGTTACCAGAGAGTTCTAATATGAAGGGTAGTTTTTCATTATTTAAGAACACATGGAAAATTATGAGACATTTATAACACGGGAGCTACAGTGCCTGGTACAGCGTCAGCACTCGGCAGCTCATCTGCAGAAACCAAAGCAAGAACTGAGTGACAGCTGCCATGGTGTTTTATAGTAGAGTGTGAGAGTTAGGGTCTTTGGACAGCCGTAGACTTTGTCGTTTGCCTATTCTGACTTTTACCAAGTTGTACCTCAAATCACATGTCCGTTCCCCCACCGCTTGTGTTACAAGGGAGCTGTCGTTTCTGGACACTTCATACCTTTAACACAAAGAGCTGCCTATTTTCAATCAGTTGCAGTCACTAAATGATAGCATTCCCAGGGCTTTCAGTGTTTTAGAACTAACAGGCATTTTTCTTTTGTTTCCAGGCCTCGTTCATTAAAACAGGAGACAGTGTGTAACCAAAAGCAGGCCAGTTCTATGCAGGATAATGATAAATTCCCTTCTGGCTCTATTGTAAATTACTGTACAGATGTCCTATTACAATTACTGAGTTTCAGCAGCTTATTCTTGTACAAATGTTTAAAAATACGGCTTTTCTAATTGGATATTGTATTTTTTTTAAGTCTTCTTGAAGGCGCTTTAATTGCTGCTAAATGATATTGCTTTTTTGCTAAAAAAAAAATGAATGACCTCCTTGAAGGCACAAGTTGACTGTACATCATGGAGCGATATTAAAAGCAGGCATTCATTAACAATCGAGGCATGTAAAATGATCCATGTTGGGCATATTGAGTTCTTTACATCAGTTTTTTAGGTTCTAGGGCTGTGGAGCACATAGATACTAGATTTATAAATTGTTCATGGTTATTCTACATTTCTAGAAAGTTCTTAGCATCAATGTGGGATGATGGTCCCATAGAATGTTTCTTGTGGTTTGTACAGATTTGTTAAAATGTGAACATTTTCTGACTGCCTTGTGTGGTAGAAGCCAATATTTTGGGGGATGTTGTATTTCATTCTTGTACGGATTCTTTTTTCTTTATTGTCACAGTCATAATGCTGAGACTTACCTGTAAGTTGTCCATGGTGCAGAAAACAGGCTCTCCCTGCCAGACACCCCTTAACATGTACAGTTAAACTGTGGCTCTTACCTGATGTTGCAAGCCATTTTGTTTGTTTCTTTTTTTTCATTGTACATAGACACTTTGTCTGTTTAAGATGCTGCTGGAATTACAGAGAATGTAGCCAAACAGTAATAAACAATGACAGTTAAAATGTAAAGACTGTGAAGATTACATTCAAAGAGAGCTTTCTAGATGGAGGTTCCTAACAGATCTTTACTTAAAAAGCAGATTGCTAAATTCCTTAAGCATACTCCAGACAAGTGTGAAGTGTTTCAAGCTGTTAAAGTTAGGCCTAATAGCCTTCCTCAGGGCTAATCCTGTGAGTTCCTCGGGTCATCAGGAGTGCTTTCAGGGCAGCACCAACTCCTATTTAGATTAGGATAGAAACCCTGAAGGACATTGATGTGGTCACCACATGCTGGCACTCATTGATTGCTTACAGTTGCTGCCCACATGGAAATTCATGATCTGAATGAAAATGCCCAGCTTTAACATTTTGGAGTGGTGAGCTTGGCCAGGCTGTGCCAGTGGGATGCTGGTTGCACCACATTTGTGAATGAATGAGAGCAACTGCGAGGGACAGCTTCTTAGAGGCCGAGGCAGGGGGATGATGAGTTTGGCCAGCCTGGCTCTGAAGAAGGACAAGGACACATCTCACAAACACAAGCCAGGGAGAAAGGAGGAAAAGAAGCCATAAAATGAAATTGCTTCCTTGAGTTCGGTTGAAGTGGATCATTTCAGAGTGTGTGTATTGGGGTGGGTGGTGAACCACCAAGCCTGAAGACCTGAGCACTGGGAGGAGAGATTACACAACAGCACGCTATAGTGTGCTGCTCCCTCACACGTACACACATACACACACTAAGCGAATGTTTATAAAAATTCAAATAAGAGTGTATCAAATGAATCAATTTATCCATGTCTTCTAAAGCTTTTCCAAACGTGGATTTAAATAGTCTACCAGTATTTGGGCCACATGAACCAGTGTCACTTCACAAGAAACTGGTGCTTGTTGCTAAATAATTTCCATGTTGCTCTGGTAGTTTCAGCTCCTGTGTCTTGAGGCATTGATTGTTTTGTCTTCTGGAGTCAGCGCTGACTGTAGGTAAAATGTGCAGTTCTCACCTTGGAAGTAGCTATACAGGTTGCGGTGTAGTTCACTGGTAGAGTGCTGTACTTAGCTCATGTAGGTTCAGTCCCCAGCCAAAATAATAATAATAATAAATACATTACTTTTAATAAACGTGGACATTGAGAGGAAGTAAGGACAGAAGCTACCATGCTGACATGTATGTTGGGGGCAAGAGACGTGTGCTTGTTTTTTCTTATGGCTACGCCCCCTTTTCCTACAAAAGAACTTGAGTTTAAATGTGAACAAATGTTTGTGCAAATACCTCATTACAGGAAGCCAAAATGGTGGGATCTCAACAAAACATCACTGTATTGTCCCGCTTTGATGTTTGTCTTGACCTATTAAATACACTGTTGATTACTATTATGCTGCCAGATATGCTTTAGTGGATAATGTACATTTATGTTAATAGTTTAATGATCTAATTACATCGCTGTTGGATGTGTCTGTACGTATGCGCGTGCATGTACTCAGTATAGCTTTATTCTAAAAGTACTGTTTCAGGTCTTTCTAGTTTCACTTTAAGTTTCCATGTTATTTGATCCCCCCCAATACACTAAACTTCAGTGTTCTGAATGTTTAACCCAATTCCAGAACTGCTTTGGCAGCTAGTTTCTAAAATGAATTCTTAGATTTTGTTTCATTCTGTGGTGGTTTTAAACTGTGTGTACCTTGTCCATTTTGATCTGACTTGGCTTTCCCACCCAAAACATCTCCAATTACCTTACCCCCCACCCCCATTCATTTATTTATTTAGGGTTTTATAGGCCAGACTGGCCTCAAAATTGATGGTAACCCTCCTTCCTGAGCTTCCAGAAGATTGGAATTACAGGTGTCTGTTAACTCCACCCTGTTAAAAGAATTTTTTTTCTATAGGGAAGATTTGAGTGTATATAAACCAAATTCAAAACTTGTTTTCATGGAACCATACCAAATATTGGTAGAAAGGCTCAAGTGAACAGCAGGGTGTGTGGGTTTGGCCCAAGTGCCTTCAGGCCTTCAGCTCTGGGGTGTGGACCATCTGCACAGGCAGTCCTCTCGGGGCATTGAAACATGGCTAACCCATTACAATTGGAAGCAGGGTGCTGACAGCTGTTGTCTGGGCTCTCCATCTGAGAATGAGGATCAGAGTCTGCTGTGGTACTGTGCGGGTTGAGTTCAAGTCACTCAGGACTGTGCCCAGAACTTAGTAAATGCCAGCATCAGATGCTTTTAGAAACTCAAAAGGTCACTGCTTTTGCCTTACGCATAAAAAGCAGTCTGCATTAGTTCTTGTGGCGACTTAAGTTTCTTCAACGAAGAAGTGGGTCCTCCAGTTTCACTTCAGTTCCAAGGAAGAGACGACTGGGTTCCCACGAAAAGGGAAGGTAAACAAATGGAGGGGGAACCCAGTAACTGAGCTCCAGAAGGATCGTGCTTTGGCCAGTTATGTACGCTCTTTTCCTCAAAGCACTTCTGTCTGTGGAACAGTTGTTGGAAGGAGGGCGGGGGAATCTGCTCCCCAAAAGAGGAAGCCAATGGGACAGAGAAGCTGGGCTCAGTGACTGATCTATGCCCTCAGCCTCAGTGTAGGGAGGTATGGAGGCAGGGGATTGAGATGAAACCCGGGCTACAAAGACTGCCTCAATTAATTAAAGCCTTTGGAATCCCAAAGTGTCACTTTTCAGTGTTGACAAATCCAAAAGCAAATGTGATTTTTATTTATTTTTTATAATCATAAAAGAGCAAACCTAAGGTATTGAGATGCCATCAGAGCACACTGTTGGTGGCAGTGAGACACTTGAGAGCTGCATCCTGTCCCAGCTCCTTTCAGGTATGATAAGGGCGAGTTACAGACCAGTGCTATCCTCTTGTGTTCTCCTGCCTCCTGCAGTCAGACGAGGCCACCCATCAGTAGGACCTGTGTGCTTCCCCATGGAGGAACACAAAGTAGCTCTGGGCTTCTTCTTGCCAGTGTTCTCTTAGTATTGAGAACTTTGGAACTGACTGGGTCAGGAGCTCCCCCAGAAGGAAGCCTGAAACTTTGGAGAAGCTGCGCCAGTGTGTCCCTCCAAGTCTTACAGCTGATGCGAACGGTGCCTTCCGTGTAGAATCCTGACCCTTGAGTGCCTCCAGCAACTTCAGACTTGGGTGTAAAGCTTCAGGCTTAGATGGTTGGAAAAGCCATATGTCTTGGGCCTAATATTACAAGCCCAGCATCCTGTCCCAGCATCCTGTGGTGGTGCTGTGTGTATGTGTTAATTCATCCACTTAGCAGGAGATACCAAGGTCTTCTGTAGGGCAGGGTAGTCATCAGACTTAGATACTAAAGTTGCTGAAAATGAGTGTGGTTAGTGTTGACAGTTTTATTTTAGCTTCTTCAAAATATGGTTATTTTGTCTACTAATGACCAAATTTGCAGCTTCTTTTTTTAAGAAGGTGTTCAGGAAAAGGATAATGCAAGATGAGGTGGGGGTCCATCTCCCGCTTGGAAGTCACCTCTGACTTTGCCTTCCATGTTAGTTTATTGTGTAGCCATGGTCGCTCATCTGTAAACTGTCTAGTAATAGCCCCCACCTGGCAGGAACCTAGCACAGAAAATGAGTTAGCACAGGAAACCATGCCCCAGGACATGAGAGGCTTCAGGACCTGCATGGAAGCCATTGGAAGGCCCTAACAAGAGATGGCAGACTTAGCAGCAGCCAGCACCTGGTTTTGATGCTGTCTTTGAACCCATTATCCTGGCATGACTTCTGTGTGAGGCCTTCCTGTGGCCGGGACACAGCAGGCTCTCATAGGGTCCTCACCTGCCCTAGCACACTCAGCTTTGGGAGGCCAAGCATCTGAGGGGCTGCAGCTGGGTGTGTTGGACTGCTTCCCAGGCTAATGCTGTTCCTCACTTTGTACTCTGGATCTCAAGACACCATGGGTACTAACACTGCTGGCTTCTGGACAGGTGTATCAAAGAGCTTGTTAACTTTTTCCTGATAATTTTCGCTCTCCAGTAGGAATGTTTTCTTCAGTTTGTAAAGCTTTTTCAGAAGCATGGGTCATCTACATAGATGCATAGTTTCAACTCTTTAAGTCTTTAAAAGAAACCTTGAAGACACCCCCCACCCAAACCATTATCAGATCGTGCACATCATGATGCAGAATTCCCAGATAGTGACCAACTTAGTGTAAGGAGTTTAAACAGCACTGGCAGGACTATCTTTGTGTCTTGACTCGATAGCATGCTTACCTTCAAATATACTTATCCTTGCCTTGGGCCAGCAATGTATATTTCCATTTGTTGGAGAGGTGAAGTTTGGGGGGAAAGAACTATGCTAACGTGTAGTTTACTTGACATTTTGTTGGTTTTTTTAACTTTACAAAACAGGTCTTAACCTTTTAGTAGTAAAATAAACTGATTTGTAAGGGTGATTTAGACTATCTCGTAGCATGTGTGAACTGCTCATTCTGCTAAAATGGCCACAAAATGGCTTGTCGAGTTTCTTGTTCCATGGAGTTCATTTAACTCCCACATTTCTAGAAGAAGCCATACTCGGAGAGGAAATCTGGAAAACATAAATGCTCACCCTAGGAACGTTCTTGGTTCTGCATTCCTTTAGTGGCCTGGCACGAGGACACAAGTGGCAATGAAGTGTCTTGTTTTCAACATGTAACATGAAACCTTGCAAGGCCTCTTGTCTGTTTCCCAGGCCAGCCATGTTGGCACGAGAACTTTTCCCTTCTGGTTTGGAGGGTTTGGGCAAAACCACAATGGAAACATCGCTGTCCTCTTGCCATCACCACAGGATTAAACAGTGAAGCTGAGCAGGGTCCGCGTCTCTTAGAAACACTGTTCTTTCTGTGTGCATTTGCCCCTTGGTAATACACAGGTTACACTTCAGTAAAAAACGACTGGAGCCCTCAGCATGTGACTTCAAGTATCATCAAGTGTTAGGGCCCCCAACACACACACACACACACACACACACACGTTTGGAGTTTTTGTGGTGTGGTTATTTTTTTCCATTGAGTCAAAATGGTATAATAGGATATGCTAGAGTTACAAGTCCCCTTGCACCCCAGAAAGAAAAGCTCAGTTCTCATTCCATGCAAAAATCTGTGCAGGCTTGGTAAGAGTCCTTGGCAACTCTCCAAGCCAGCTGTCCTTGGTATGGAGTCTTGACTGGTGGCAGGGGATGTGTGTTTATCACATTTGAGCACATTGGATCATTTGGTGGTTCTGTTCCTACACTTACAGCCGCTGAAGAAGAGAAGCGAGGGAGGACGCCTGAGTTCTCATGCCTCAGACCAGGAGTATCATTCGTGATGACAGCTGAGTCATAAGGCCCCAAATAACTGCAAAGCACTACCGGGTCACCTCCAATAACTCAACAGACGACCCATTTCTGCATGCAGTCTGTGCTTTGGAAAGTCAACTTCAGATACATGCATAATCCCATATATAGGGTCATCACAAATGCATACATTGTCTCCTAGATATAGGTTCATCACAAATACATAGTCTTGTGTACATAGGATCAAATGCATACATAGTCTATAGGGTCATCACGAATGCATCTCATGTACATAGGATTGTGACTTCCCAGATTTGGGGAGCACATAAGAACTCTGGAAAACTGAATTTACCTAGGGGACCCTGACGTCATCATTAACAGAGTAATTGTACATACTAGCAGGGTGCAGTTTGGTAATGACACGTACAGGGCTTGTCCAACCTGAGTGCATTTCTTTCTCCTTGCCTTTTATGTCTGGGACCTTAGAGCATCTAGACCTTCGTTAAATACATAATGGGCTCTTAGAAGCTTGGCACCCCTCCCCACGATGACCATGAAATCGCTCCTTCTGTCTGTGTTTTAATGTCTAGTTGCCATCTACATGCTAACACATCACTTATCCTCTAGTGATTGCAAAATTAGGTGTCTGGCATGTTTCATAATATTCCATCCATCACGGCCTAAACTGATCCCCAACTCTAGATGGAAACTCCTGGAGCCCCGTGCCTAGGTGTGGGGACAAGCTGAAGCTGCCACCCAGGTCCATGCTATGTTCCTTTTTTTTTTTATGTCTTTTGTTGGTTTTGTTATTTTAGGTATGAGTGCTCTGTCTGTATGAATGCCTGCATACCAGAAGAGGGCATCAGATTTCCCTAGAGATGGTTGTGAGCCACCATGCC
The DNA here is from genome assembly GCA_001685095.1 of Ellobius talpinus. Taxonomy (NCBI): domain Eukaryota; kingdom Metazoa; phylum Chordata; class Mammalia; order Rodentia; family Cricetidae; genus Ellobius; species Ellobius talpinus. The sequence goes on along the minus strand of LOJH01041822.1, from coordinate 1,957 downwards.
ATTACTGGGAATTTAACTCAGGACCTCTGGAAGAGCAGCCAGTGCTCTTAACCACTGAGCCATCTCTCTAGCCCCATGCTGTGTTCTTTAAGAAAGGATTCACAGGAATAGAAGTTACCTGTGTATGAGACTCTGACTTGACCACAGCAAGCTAGAGTTATGCCCATTAAACACAAAGGTAATTATGTCGACATGGTGGTTCATGCCTTTAATCCCAACACTCGGGAGGCAGAGGCAGGCGAACCTCTGGGTTAAAGGCCAGCCTGGTCTACAAACGTGCCCCAGACTCCATTCAGAACTCATTATGAAGAGAAAAATCACACCTGATTTTTGCAGAAAAGCGATTTTATTGCAAAGTTTAAAGGATACATTTCTATTTCTTAACCATTTGTGTGTGTGTGTGTGTGTGCCTACCCCTCACCCTACCCTCCATTGGGAAGTGAATGAACTCAGTATTAGAGGCAGAACCTCCCCCCCATGACCTTTCACGATCATGACCTTCCTCAGTTACCTCAACAGTCACTTCCATGAGGACAGATGTGGACTGAAGCATCCTCCCTTGCCCCCATCATGCCCCTGCTTGGTCTAGAGAGGGTCATGGCCAAGATGCTGCAGGAAACCTGAGTGTCCAGCCATCGTGTGTCCCAGCCATCTCTGCCCCCTCACCACTTGGAGTTGCACTCACAGCGGTTCACTAACAGATACCAGCAAAGCCAGATGTGGCCCCAGGACTGAATGGCGTCTGCAGGAGGGCCGAACAGGGCTTGCCTCACTGCTGCCGGTCATCTGACCAGAGACTGAAGCCCCGGGCATATGAACACAATTCACCAGACTTGTCTGGATTTTCACATATTTCATTTCCCAAGTCAGAAAAGACTTCTACTTGTTAACGAGGGTTTTCAAACCTTGATCTCTGCAAAAGGCAAGATCCTCAGAACTGGATGGTCTGAGCACTTTACCCCTGCGTTCAACGTCTTGTAGAACGGTATCCCAACCCATGCCCCATTCCATGCCCAGCACTACTCAGCCACCCTCCCTTCATCTAAGAAGGGTGTGTCGCCCCAGAATCGCGTGTGTTACTTCCCTGACCGTCGTGAATGACTCTCTTCCTTCTTCTTGAACCCAAGAGAACGTCTATCTGTAAACCTCGGATGGAGTGACTGCTGGCACAATCTGTCCCGTACCCACCACCTGGGCAGAAACTGCTAAGTGGCTGGGCGCGGGATGCAGCATCCAAGCGTCCCAGCAACCATACCGGGCACCCGAGAGCGGACGCGGCTAGAGGGTGCGGGATACTACACCAGACTTGGTCCCAGCCACGTTCCTCACAGCCTGGACCCTGATGGACCGATACTCCAGAGATCCCCGATATCCTCTACCTAGTCATGCATTAGTGCTAGAAAGATCCGGGAGTCCAAGCACGCCTTCCACCTTTGCTGGCCACGCCCCGGGCCCTGCACGACCGGCCCGTAGACCCCGCGGTCTCCAACGGGGCGCAGCTTTTCTAAGTTTGCAGCGCCATCTGGTGGCCTGCAGTGCTCACTGCGGGTCCCGGAGCCTTTCTGGGACGCCTTGTTGGGGCAAACCTGAAGCTTGAGCTACCTGGATTCAAACTCCCACCCACAGCTCCCCTACTGTGTGAACTAGCTTCGGTCTAGGAAAGCATGCCTGGCTCACGTCTCTCCAAACGTGCTCCTTTTTTTCCCCCTCACTAAAATAGAACAATTGTTTTTCAATATATATATTTAAAATATGTGTATTAAATTAGAAAAAGTTTCTTCCATGCACCACAGTTGGTAACACATCCATAGGATTAAGTCCAAAGCCTTAACCTGACAACCACAGTTCTCTCTCTCTCTCCCCCCATACCTTCCTCCTCCGTCTTCCTCCTCACTCTCTCCCTTCTTTCCCTTCACCTACCCCAAAACCTGATAGTGCAAATTCCCATGTCCACCCA
>LOJH01041820.1:0-14585 GCA_001685095.1 Ellobius talpinus | reverse complement strand
GCAAGTTGTCCTCAGACACCTGCACATGTTTGTAGCACGATAGAAACAGAGAGAGTATGCGCAAATATTAAAAAAATAGTTCTGTAAATTAGGAACACATTCTTTATTTCCCGGATGCTGTTACACACTCGTTGACCAAGCAAGCGTATGAGGAAAACTACAGCAAAGTTCTGTGAAGATCTAAAACGATTTGAATAAAAATGTAATGCAGAGGTATTTCAAAGCATATGTGGCAAGCCTTGCTCTGTTCCACTAGCCACTGAGAGGTCCTGGGTCCAGGTGGAGTGGACAAATCTGGTATTACCCTGTAGTAACGCTTGCCCTGACTTAAATAATCACCACAGGATATTTCTGAGGCCTCTGACTGCCTTGGTTTTGCTGGACGCTGGCAGCAACTCCTGTACTTTCCTGATAGGTCAGTGACTTTGCAGAGATTCAAGTTAGCCATTCTTTGTGCTGCTTTGGTTGTGTGACGGACTTCCCCTGGGGGGACACAACAGATAGGATCTCAGGACAGACCAAAGTCTAATTTGATGAAACCTATGAGTTTTATTGGGGCTCATTACAGGAATATGGGTGAGGGGTTACTTAGAGGAGCAGAAATAACTCAAAAAGACAAAACCCACTCGGTGTGGGTGACAACTCACGAAACGGAGAACCTGGAGCACTTGGCGCAGCCTGAAGGCAGCTCAGCAGGTTGGACGCTGCCTTTTCCAGGTTGGTCTAAACCTCTTCCTGGCAGCTCAGCTGGTTTCTGCTTCTCCCAGCCAGCTTGGTTTGTCCCGAAGTCTTCTTTGGGTTGGTCTGGTTCTGGAGGAACTCCCAACAGTGTTATTTACTCTTAGGAGCTTAGGGGGGAGGGACCTAGTGAATCTGGTCAGTTTCAGGGACTCCTGAGCTACTTTTAACTGCTTACCTTCCTTCTTAAGGAGCTTCCAGAGGGTGCAATGTTTCAGGAAACTGCTACACAAGGCTATTTTTGCTCTAGTAGGTTATTCCTGTCACTCAGGCTCCCTCCCCAGATCATGGTACCTGACTGTTGAGCTGCCCTCCTGGTCCTGAACTGCTTCAAGAAGCAGGAGCTATTATTTCCTTATCTCACCAATTCTCTCAGAGCTCTTAAAGTTTTCTGTATTGTCATCCATGCTCTAAGAGTATTTCTTAGGTTGCTTAAATTACCTCCCTGTTATTTAATTATTACTCCTGTATTTTTTCCCTTTAAAATGAAGGAAACTTTTCGCTTACTACAATCACAAGGTAAAAAAAATTAAATAACTGACTTTAGAAGCACAATATTTAGATTAATTTGGGTGTTTAATAAAAATGTGTTTTCACCCATTCTATTAAACACCGGGTGTCAGAAAGATTGTCTTCTTTTACTTTGTGCTCAGGAGCCTTTGCTGAACACAGCTCTGTTTTCTCATTTGTTCCCCGGTGTAGAATAATAAAAGGAAAAGAAGCAAATCCAAGCAGCATCCAGGTAGCAAAGATGCCAAGGACAAGGCAGAAAGGCCGGAGGTGGGGCCCCTGCAGCCACAGGTACCGCTGATGCAAAATGGCCACGTGAATGGCTGTGACAAGGACAGCTCATCCCCTGGCTCTGCCCAAGAAAAGCTGACCCTTCTGCCACGTGAGAGAAAGATCTCAATACTGGAGGAACCACCGAGGGCTCTGCATGGGACCACAGGTCAGTTGTTCCTAAGTATGTTTGCTGAGGGTGATGGGCACAGAGCGCAACACACATGCATGCAGAGGTTAACGCCTTGACGCTCTGGCTGCTGCTGCTGCTGCTGCTGCTGCTGCTGCTGCTGCACAGGATGAGAAACTCTGAACTGCTAGTGTGTAGATGTCAATGAGTCCTGAAGCCACATAGTACGCGGCCTCTGAGAGATGCTCTATCTGTCCCTGCATGGACTCGGAGGATCCCCACCTCCACCCCACCCCACCCCACTGAAAAGCCCCATAGTTCTGTTCCTGTCTAGGCTCCTTGTTCTGTTCAGTTATTTTCTATGCCGGTTAAAGAATTAAAAGGCAGGAAATACCTTGAGCGTTAACATGGAACAGCTGGGGAATCTTCAAACACCACAGAGTGGATCAGCCAGAATCAGCCAATAAAGAAAGGTTTTTATTAGGGGTGAAGAAACACACATAACAGCAAGCACATGGAGTGAGACCTTCCCCAAAGCAGAGGGGGATTTGGGAGCCTGAGGCCCAGCTTCTCTTAAGGGCTAGGGTTTTTTGTTTTTGTGTTTTGTTTGTTTGTTTTTAAGTCTTCGAAGGGTCTTCCTCCCCTAATTTAGGGTTGTTCAGTTTGAGGAAGGCAGAATGACTGATTGGCTCGCAGCAGTTGCGAAACACAACCTGATTAAGCCTTGAACTTGTGGAGCAAGGACCCTATGGGCAGGAGGAAACAACCTTGAGGCTGTTGTTTTAGCTGCCAGACTTTGGTCTCAGGTCTGGGGGGTGAGGAAGGAGCCCCTCACCATCTTGTTTACCTAACCACTACCCCTCTCCCTATCCTGCCTGTCAGGGTCTGTCTGAGTCCCAATCCCTCAGATTAGTTCATGGTAGAATCTTGGGGTATTGCTAGCTTAAAGAGATGCTTCCCCTGGGATAAGGAAAAGGCAGTATGACGAGAGAAAATGTTATTAAATTCTTTCTTTAGACCAGATAATTTTATGTTCTTTTATACGGTGGACTGGAAGAAAATTGAGGGTATTAGAATGTGGATTCATTATAAACACTGCAGCTCTCAAGTAACTTCAGAAGTCTACGTGTGTGTGTGTGTGTGTTCTATGTACACATGTGTGCAGGCGTGTGTGCCAGTATGAAGGCCAGAGGAGTTTGTAAGGGGTCTCTTGCTCTGGAACTCTCCACCCATTCCTTTGAGATAGAGCCTCTTGCTGTACCACAAGGCAGGCTGACAGCCAGCAAGCCCCAGAGACTCTCCTGTCTGCCCACCATGTGCACAGCAAGCCCCAGAGACCCTCCTGTCTGCCTACTGTGCACAGCAGTTATGCACAGCCATGTTTAGCTGCTTCTGTGGGGCTTGGGGATTTAAATTCTGATCTTCATGTTTGCACAGGAAGTATGCCTACCCACCGGGCTCTCTCACCAGCCCCAGAAAGGTCCTTTCATTTTTAACTTCCTTTTTATTTGTTCTTTGCGTCTTTCACATCTGGATCCCATTCGTTTCTCGTTCCTTTGTATCTACCCTCTGCCCTCGCACCTCTCCCCCAGATAAAATTTAAGAGAAAAAAAAGGAAAATAAAATCAATCTTGTCATGGAAGCTGCAGCGTGACACGGTGAGTCCCGCCATAAACCCTTTTGTCCGTGTATCTTAACTTGCAAGAGTTCATTGCGAAGAGTCATCGGTCTGGTTCGAGGCCCCTGGTTTCTTGGCTGGACACTCAGTGGAACTCCTCTTGGCCTGGGCAGCATGATAGAACCAGTCTTGTTGGTGGAGGTGTGAATGAGCTAACCCCAAAGTTATGAATATGGAAGAGCTATCCCCATTGCTCATCTGTAATATAGCAGCATGGGGGGTGCTCCCCATGCCCCCCTCCCCCCACCACCACCATCAACGCCTGACGCAGGTGAAGAGCTGCTCCTGAGATCAGAAGGGACTGAGAACTGCCCCTGCCTGCCACCAGCTGCAACACCCAGGAGAGTAGGCCCTGCACCTTGCGTGGGCAGCACAATTTAACCAACCCCATTGGTAGAGGTGTGGGCCAGCCAGCCCAGATATTGTGAGCATGGAAGAAGGCAATTTCTTAATACACTGTCGATCTTTGGATACATTGTTTCTTCTCTACTGGCCTGTCGCTTTTTTTGTAATATAAGAAAACCTTTTTGGGTGTGTTTCCAACCGCTGCAATACTGAATGCTATAGACAGGAAATTGTAAGCAAGAGAAGCTTATTTGGCTGGTGGTTCTAGAGGCTGGGAAATCAAACACTGGCAAAGAAGACATGAGAGAGTTGAAGGGTCTAGACTCTGAATCCCCCACTGTAACCACTGCAATCTCATCATAAGTATAGTCCTCAGTCCCAGTCGCAATGTTAAAGGCTTACCTCCCAGCATTCAGTATGAGGAATTCGCTTTCTAGTACTTCTGGGGACCCCTTCAAGCCATAATTTTCAATAATTAAAACTACCCACTACCCCATGGTTATAACAAATCCCAAAAATAAAATTTATATGTGATGGAATCTGCCTAGAAACAGAATTTCAATCAAGACCTAAGACCTTTTTGACTAGGTGATCTGGGAGGCCCTGTTCACATATACAATGAGCCACTTTGTGCTTAAGATGGAAAAGGCAACATTCAGCTGGATATTGTAGATAGTGTTTCTTTCTGTCTAATATATGAAGAAAGAGTCAATACATAAGTAGATGCATCTGTAAAATCTCTGAGAACGCAACTGTTACAAATTCAGTCTGATGGGTGCTGGGTGCCCACCAGGAGGACTGGGATGGGCAACTCCTGGGAGACTCTTAGTTGAGTACCAGATGCCAGGTGGACTCTGAGAAGGATACCCATGGGGTAGGCTCTGCGGGACTCGCTCTCTGATATTCTTGTAGCGAAGACTGTGGAATACAGTGAATTTCAGGCTTGGAGAGCAGAGATGCCACCTCCACCTGAGTGACTGAGATGTCATAGATTGGTGGGCATGGAGAGATCTAGGGACAAGGTGACAGAGAAGGCTGGGAAGGTTATAAGGGGTTCAGAGAATTTTGCCCAGCTCCCTTGTCTGTCGTACCCCTACTGCTAGTATGGCGTTGTTATCCTGTGACAAGCCAAAGGTAAGTGAGATTATCCCTGTAATGAGTCTTTCTCTACCCCACCTGCCAGTTCCCAAATAACTACATGGAGACTGATTAATTACGAAAGCTTGGCCAATAGCTTCAGCTTGTTTCTAACTAGCTTTTATAACTTAAATTAATGCATATCTTTTAATCTACGTTCCTTTACATGGGTCAGTTTCCTTCACTTTGGAATTTCCATGCTGCCTGCTCTGTGTTTCCTGGTCTCTCTGCCCTTCACCCTTCTTCTTCCCAGACTCCCCTGTCCCCGAAAATACCGCCTAGCTCTTGGCTATTCTTTTTATTAAACCAACCAGAGTGATACATATTCACAGTGTCACAAAGACTGTTCCACAACATATCCCTGCCTAGGATTTCAGTTTAGGAGGCCAAAATACAAACTAAACCTAATGGTGATATGCACCGACTGAGGAACATGGTAAGGGGAGGCCAGGTCATGACACTCGGTATCACACCAGAAGTCTTTAAATTGATCATCCAGTCTTCATTTTTCTCCCCCTTTCCTACAAACTCCGTCCATAGTGCTGTGGTCACTCATCCCTTATCAACTACAGGACAATGTCTTAAAACCAAGCAGCGACTGCAATGAGAACAACCTCGTTCATTTTGAATCCAAATTCTCCAGGAATTTCTAATTCAGTTTTTAAAATCTCTTTTGATTTATAGTCAGGACAGGAGAAAGAAATTAAATAACCGAATGGCAGATTCCCAGCTTTACTCGTTATTGCTTTCACACGAATTACTTTCAAAGTCTAATTACTCAAGTTGCTGTTTCAATATCAAATCATAAACTAAAAGTCTACCTGTATGTGTGCTCATTGACTCGTAATTTATGCCTCTGTCCTAACACAGTTTCAGTAAATCTGTCAAGTAAATGGACTAAATGCAAGGCAGAAGCCCTTCACCTCCCCATGGGTAGCCCCTTGACAGCTAAGCACCAACTAAGGCTGTCCTCTCTGCAAGAGGACTTGATCCACACCGGCATGAGGCTTTCTGTGAAGAATCTGTATGATCAGTACAAAATGCTGCTCGGTATCCTTTTGGTTCTTTTGAGTGTCACCTGAAGGTATTGTTGCTGTCATTGGCTCCTCATAAATATTTATGCTTTCTGTGAGCATTTTTTGCAGAATGCATGATTGGAGTGTAAGGTCATTAGGTGGATTTGTAAAAGGAAGAGAGCCCCTCTGGGTTGACCGTTGGCTCCATCAGCGTCCCACGTGCTGTGCTCGTAGATTTTAAAAGAAGTTTGTGATTGGTTAGGTTTTATTCCTCCCAAAGATAGTAAAGGCCCATCATGAAGTTGATGCCAAAACTGTTCAAGGACTCTAAAACACTTGTTTAATCTATCAGAAGTCCTGAGCCCATTAACAGACAAATCACAGGTGAATGTCAGAATTTGTATACACAGTGCCCCATTCCAAGCAGAAGGATGGATGAGGTACAGCCTTAAGCCCTGTTTCTTTGGGGATCCCAGGCTCCTGCATGGAGAGGCCAAGGAAGTACTCTTCCCCCTTCTGAATTTTTGCAAAACTTCACTTGGTTAGGTCTGTCTAAATTGCAATGGAGAATTAATGCTAAAGCCACGAGCTCTCTAACTCCTAAAAAAAAAACCCAAATTTTAAAAAATGTGTAATTGAAAAATTAGGGAAAAGTAATAGTAATAAAGCCATATAATGATATTCTGTGCTTGAGTGGATTCGCAGACTGAGCCAGAAGGAAATCTCCAGGCTACTAGTGGCGGTACATTTATCAGGCTCTCCAGTAATGAAACCAGCTCGACAAAACCTGCCATGAACGTCCCTCCGGGCAGCAGGCTGTGGACGTGTGCAAGACATGTTTTATCTTTTTATAACACCTTGACATTCAGGATCTTTTTTTTTTTTTTTNGTCTTAAACAGAGTCATTATTCCGGTAGGGGAAAAGTTAGCTTTAAGATATATGCGGGTGGCTCCAGGGTGTTAGCGTGACTTCCTCCGTGAAAAATAACTGCCCAGAGCACCATCATTCTAGGCTGTAAATATAGCGCTGTCAGCCTGGACAGTGCTGCATTGTCGGCATGGAACGTGGAAGTTGAGGAGTAGGCTTTAGGCCGGGGAGTCATTCTTTCTGTATTTCAGGGTTTTTAATAACAGCCCAGATGAGATCTTTTATATATAATCCAGTCCAAACCATCCTGTTTCCAAATACTAAGTTCAAGCAAAGACTAGACGGAGGTTTATTTTTATCAAAAGCAGTGCTAAAGATAGTCATTTTTACCCCCCCTTAAGGCCTCCAAACTAAACATTTAAAGCACCTTAAGGTCCAGTTTCCCCAAATCTCCCTCCTGCTGGGTTTTTGGAGCCTCAGATTCTCAAGCCTTATTTGCGTTTGGGCCAGAACAGGAAATCACAATCCTCTTGGTCTCCCTCCAGCTGGACTCATGCCCATGGAGGAGGGAAACCAGGGCTGGGGCCACCAGCAGCTCCCCTTTAGAGTTTCTCATCCCTAAAGCATCCTGGGAAGCCACATCTTCTTTTCTTGTTTGCCACAAGCGGAGGGCTCCCTGCCGTGTTTGCTGGCCTCCACAACCCAGACTGCAGATTGTCCCTGTCCTTGTGCCTACCATCCCTTTACAATACAGACCTGAGGGGCTCACAAGCACAAAACTGCCTCTTCACCTCGTTCTCAATGTGGAATCAACCACAGGAGAAAGAAAGGGGCTTGTTGTGTTCTAATGTGGGTATTACCCAGAACACGTCCGTGTTTTGAGGTGCCCACACAGTTCCAACGCAGACTTTTTGTCTTATTACTATTGGCAGGAGCTCCAACAGGATCCCTCCTGCTCCTCTGAGCCCAGCCTTGGGACAGAGGATTAGAGAAGACCCACAGGAACGCTGCTAGCCGGGAACTTTCATAGCGAAGCAAAATCTGTGTAGTCTAGGATTTCAAAAGTGCCTGCTCTCCAACAACTCAACAGATCATGAGCAAGAACTGGGGTGCCATGGAAATGTCTGGGCTCAAGCCTCCGTCTTGTGTAATTACAGGATATGTGCCCATGGGAAAGTTAACTGCTCTGTGTTTCATTTTACTCCCTTGCAAAACAAAACAAACAAACAAAAAAATCTCACTGTCCAAGGTTTGGGTGAGCAGTGAATGAATAGCTCGGAGCCCTCAGCAGAGAGGAAATCACTGTGCCCCTGGTTTACTCGATGAGCAAATCTATCTGAGCATCTAAAGGCACACCCGATGTGAAGATGAACCAGATGACCATGCATTTGCTCCCAAGGAGTTTACGTACTTTGTCAGGTAGGGAAAATAGATAGATAATAAGCCAACATAAAACGAAGCTCCTAAGATTGATTAGAGATTCTGAAAAGCACAAAGTCCCCTTCTCTGAAGACATGGTGGATGTCTGGTGGCTTCAGATGAGGTCACACTGATATAAGCATCTGAAGAGGAGATGTTTAAGCTGAGCTACGGGCACTGCAGTATCCCATGCCAGGTCGCGGTGGGCTCCACAGCCAGGTTTGTTAGCTTTTGTTTCTTTGTTTATACTTGGCAAGCACCTCTGAGAAGCCCCCGCAATTATCAGCATAGGTTTTTGCTGTCTTTGAAAAATTAGAGATATCGTACATTTTATAGAGAGCTGTCTTACAAACATACGTTTTATTGTTGTTTCAGAGCATGCAATTATCTGTCATGTTCCTCTTTAATTACTATTTTAGGACCCAAGCTCTTGGCTCACTTCCGTGTAGTGTGCATGCTCGGCTTTCGCCTTTTCTCCAAGCAGTCCTGGGGCTGAAATAGGCAGGTAATTGTAGGCGTGGCCTTCGGTTCTGCTCTCCGTGATTCAGATCTCTGCTTTCTTTCCCTGGGTAGTCGAGGGCAGAAATGGATACAGACAGGCACTGGCTGTAGTGACCCAAGGCCACCAGACAGCCAAGGCCCTCAGCTGCTTCTCTGTCTCCTAAGCAGCCCAAGCCCAGAGGCCTCTCTCCCCTTAATCATTGACAAAGCACATTGTATCTTGTCCAGCAAAAACACCCTCTATTGATCCTCATCTCTAAATATCCTACCTTCGGAACCTCGACATGGTGGCTTCAGTTCCAAAAGGACTTGAATAGAATGCACATGGGGAGAAGAAGGAGTTTCCAAAAAGGTTTTACGACTTTGCTTTGAACGAAGCTCTGTCGAATGCAAAGAGGGTTGAACTTGCCTCGCGAGAAATGAAGACAGTGGCCTACGTTTGACTTTACACATCTGTCTTCTACCTCTGACAGCTTGATCCGTTGCTGTTACCTGTTATCTTTTAATACAATGTCTCCAGTCACAGCATCACCTGCTTTCATGGCCTCCAAGCCTCTCGGGTTCCCTGGGATTCAGATGGAATGGTTAAGGAAATTTTTGAAAGGGCAGAACTGACATTATGTCTGGCTAACCTCCGTGTTCTGGTCTCTACTGCAAAGTCACTGTGTCTGTTAGCCGCCCTGTCCTGCAGAGGTGGGAGAAAAGATGTCAGGGAAGTGGATGTAACAGGAAAAAACTTTCCTGAGGTTTCATCACTGGACCATTATTCTGTAATATCTCAAAGGAGTTGTTTTTACCCAGGTCTCCATGTCACCATCCCCACCTCACCCATCAGACCGTTTGTGATGACTTCCATCCCATCTCTCCAAAGACACTGCGCCCACGGTCCGCAGTGGCCTCCCAGCGACTGCATCTCTCCAAAGACACTGTGCCCACTCTCTCTCACTACTACAGAAGGGTGCTCAGGAAGCCCCCACATCGCCTCTTGCCCCCTAGATTCTTCTGCAAACTGTGCTCTTTTCAAAACCCAAGTTTGACTTCTTTGAATAAAGAGTAAGTCTTGTTGTTGGGTCTAAAGGTTCAGTGCATATGGGACCCTGGGTCCTGCTGTGGTCTTATTTTAATTTGTTGTCTTTTGCTTTTTAGAGATAATTATAGAGTTTGTGTCTCTGTGTTTAAAATGACTTTGTCCTAATTGAGGAAATTTGGAAAATTCCATTAGATAAATACTGTCTCCCCAAAACAACCGTTGTTAAATTTCATTTCAAAATTACTTTAAGGCACAGACACACAGACTATTCACAAAAATGATTACATAGCATGTGATTCTTTTGCATTCTGCTTTACTGAGCGTGGAAGGATGAGCATCATATCATTAAATATCTGTTAAGGTTATTCTTCCCATAGTACCTCATCTTTTATTTATGATTATAACAGAGAAGAGGTTCTGTTATAGTACAACCCTATTTCAATGTTCTGCTTCTCACTTATCTTTTTAAAAATTTTTTATTTATTCTTTAGTCATTTCATACATGAGTTCAATGTATTTAAAGGCTTAAAATAATTAGGTGCATGTACACATGTCTGTGTCTGGATGTATGTACATGTGTGCAGGCACCCGCCAAGGCCAGCAGAGGGTGCTGGATCCCTTGGCGCTGGAATTACAGGAGGTTGTGAGCCACCCATTTTGGGTGCCAGGAACTGAATTCTGGTCCAGGCTAAGAGCTGGGAGTACTCTCAGAGGCCAAGCCATCTCTCCAGCTCCAAAAACAATGTGCTCAGAGTGTGCTCACATCCAAACTAGTCCTTCCGCTTCTCCCGTAAGACCCCCTATGTCTGCCTCCTAACTTTATGTTTCCTCTTTCACAACCCACTGAGCCCAATTAGTAGTTCCCTTACGTTCATGAACGTAGGCGGCCACTGGATCACAGGCTATGGGCCACAGCATTATGGTAAACTGACGCCCCTTCCCCCAGGGGCCATCAGTTGCCAAAGTGCCTCAGTTGGGGTGGGGTCTGAACCCTCACTGCCCTGAGTCCCAGAATGCAGTCTCCTAAGCAATCTTCCCCGAACTCTGGCTCTTTCGATTTTCCTACCTCTTCTTCCACAACATCGCCTGAGCCTTGCTGGAAGGGTGATAGAGCTGTCTGTTTAGGGAGGAGCTCCCTCCATCTTCCCTATATACATGCTGAGTTCCAAGGCCTGAATGGCATGTCCATCATGGAGTCAGTTGTGCTAAGATCTTGGGGCCTGTTTATGCACACACACACACACACACACACACACACACACACACACACATCTTAGAGAGTTTCCTTTTTCTATAATTGTAACCAACATTTGGAACTTCAAAAAAAATTTAAATCTTACACACCAAAACAAAAGAAGCCTAAAATACCTAGGAATAAATTTGATTATTGATATTTAAGACCTCCAAAACTAAAACAATGTTAAGATAATTTTTAAGGCTCAAATAAATGATGAGATACATAATGTTTTAGAATCAAAGGATCCAATATTGACAATAGGCCAGCTTTTTCTCAGATTGTCTTATAGCTTGAGCACAAATTCAACTAAAGTTCTGCCAGATTTTCTATTGAAAAAGCTAATTCATAGATTTATATTAGAATGCAAAGGACCTATGGTAGACAGAATAATCTCTAGAATAAAAATAAATAAATCTGGAGAACATACATTATCCGATACTGGGACTTCTTACATAGATGTGATGAGGACAGATAACCACATCAATGGATACAATAGAGTCCAGACACCAACTCACGCAAATCGTTAGTTGTTTTCCAACCATGTTGCCGGTGCAATTGAGACAAAGAAGGTCACATCAGGCTCGCTAAGCTCTTCCTTTCTTCTGTCAGTTTCTTACATTGTATGCATTGGTGTCAAGGGCAGAGAGATGTGGCTCACTGTGTGCTATAGGAAAGCCAGAGCTAGCACATCAGCGAGCCCCGTGAAGTGTCCCTAGAGTCTCCTTGAATCAGAAAGCTAATTGCTTCTCCTCAAGTCACTCGCTAGCTATGTGAAGATCTAAGTATTTCCCGTTTGAAAAGGGTTCTCGCAATTGTGACATTCAAAACCACAGAAGTTTCTGGGCGCCATTGTTAAGATAAACACTGGGGAAGAATTAAGTAAAAATAGGTACAGTTTTTGCTGAAATCTGAGCAAATTGGCTCTTTCCAAGAGGTCACAAATTTGGCTCAAGTCCTCGATGAATATTAAAGCCACAGAGGCTCCTATCTGACGAGGTGCCCTACCGTTGGAATGACCCTAGCTATGCAAAGCGCTGCAGTAATGCTGGGTCATTGCTACATATTTTTCATTCATTCATTCATTCATTCATTCATTCATTCATTGTTTATCCTGTAGCAGTCGATATCAAGCATAGGATGATAAGCGAGGCCTGTATCTCTGCCTCCACTTTCACACGCAGAAAGTGCAGACTAAAATAAATGCCTTCTCATCGTAGAATATAGATTAGTAGTGACTGAACACTGCAAACTCTCAATTTCTTAGTCTATACTAGTGTTATCCAGTATAAATACAATTCAAGACCAAATATAATTTTATATTTCCTAACAACAACATTTAAAGGTATAAGGTGATTTCAGTTGGGTAATATGTTATCTAAATTGATATATCTAAAATATGATCATTTCAATGTGTAATTAATATTTATTTGTTGACTTTTTGTAATGCTAAAGATCCAACCTAGGACCTTGCATATTCTGGGCAAATACTACACCATTGAGCTATACCCTTCAGTCTCCATATTTTTAATATTTATTAAAGAATCTTTGTAAGGTATTGTGGCAAGCTTTTTTTAAATAAAAAAAAACAGTCTATGCTTCTTATAGGACTTCTCATATCAGTTTGGATAAGTCACATTTTAGCCATTTAGTAGCCACACATGGGGAATGGCTACCTTATTGATCATGTACCTGTGTGGATCAACTCCAGTCGGCTACAGGCTGTTCAGTTTTAAAGCTGGACTCCAGAGGGAGACCCGATGATGCTTCTGATGCTAAAGGGATATCACTGCATCCGGGAAAGAACTTCCATTATTGTATTACTGCAAGTCCAGGACTTGTGGTCCAATGACCATCCTTCTGATGTGGTTGTATAACTCTCCAAGAGAATCCCAGGGTTTTGCCATATTTATAGACTAATCTACCTAGCCAGTGTGCAGATAGATCCAAGTGGTCTTTGGGCATTGTAAATAATCCCCAGTGTTTGATGATTCCCCCCAATAATGATTTTTCAGAGGGCAAAAATATTGCTATTAAAATTTCTCCATAAATACTTGTGAGATGAATGCTGAACGGAATCAATAGCCTACATATTTTTCTCTGACGCACAAACAAAATATTTTTAGCTCCAGGTTAATCAGCTCCTATTTATTTACATGCTTGTCTCCTGTTTAAAATTCATTTGCATCTTAACAGTAATTTCTCTTCTCCTCCCTAAGGTCACCATTTCCATTAGGCTATCCGCCCCCATATTTCCAAGACCGCAACTAATTTGCTGTGCTGTGCTGTGCTGAATTTAAGGCTCCGAATGTATCATTATACATTATACATTATACATTATACATTATACACCAAGACTGAACTTCGGCTGTAATGTAGGAAGGGCATGAGTTGGAACCAGTTTGGATTTAGACATTGTTTCAATGCAACTGTTTTTAAATCCATCCTCAGGTGGGCTTACCCATCTCCACTCCTTCAGAGCCACCCGGGATGCAGAACACATGCCCCACTGCTGACCTGGGCTCTCCAGAGACCGTCCTTGGGAGCTTGCTGTGTGAACAGTACCGAGGGAGAGTCATTTCCCACCGAAGCATGACAGCCACTGTCATTCACACAGTGAAGTTCTACATTAGTGTAACTAAGGATTAAATTAGACTTTACCATTTCAATCGGTTCTGTTACCGCAAGAAATGCGATTTAAGTGTTTGCTTGTGGTTCACTACCCTTTCTGGACATTTCATTGTATGCTATAATTTCCCTTTCAGGAACGTTTCCATCGTTCAGGGAAACTCCTTGATATGCAGGTTATGAATGATGGATTGTACCAGAGTCAAATCATATTTATCATAAATGAGCTAATGTCTAAAATCAAATTGTCTGGGACCCGGGTTGCATTCTCTCACACTTTCCCCCGGTCTTCATAATGTTTGTGACAGTGTCGGGAAAGGTGTGCCTCTCCTCTTTCTTTTTTCCCTATGAAATCATTTTAAGTGTCCTTTAACTCAATCACAGTTCTGCAGAAATCTATTGAACCAGACACAAGTCCCGGACCTTAGAAAGGGAATCTGGCTCAGTGTCTGCCCTCTCAGAGGTCATAGCCTCTCACAAGGCAGTGCTGAGAGACAGGCACAGGACCCTTACACTAAATGTAATATATAAAGCCAACGAGGAGCAGGAAGAAGCAGGGGTGGGTAAGTGCCTAAGAAAGGGACAGGGAGGCTGGGCTTCAAAGAGAGGGTGGCACTGTGTATAGGTGTGAGCCACAGCCAGCTAGAGAGGTAACAGCATTTCTGCCGGGCTGTCCAGGATGCAGGGAAGCTCAGAATTGGAGTCCTCTAAGCCAGAATGGACTCTTTCCGCTAACTACACGCCTGTCCATGAACCTGACCTTCAGAAGCACACTGGCCACCGTTTTGGTTTTTTCTTCTTTCTTTCTTTCTTTCNCTTCCTTCCTTCTCTTCCTTCCTTCCTTCTTTCTTTCCTTTCCTTCCTTCCTTCCTTCCTTCTTTCTTTCTTTCTTTCTTTCTTTTTTCATACCAGAGATCTCTGTGGTGAAATCTGAAAAGTGATACATTTCCTTTTCGGGCCCTTAGGTGCCATTTAATTCACACCAGCAATCACTACATCGGACCCTACCTTTAAAGGATGCCAAAAGCAACGTGTTGCTAATTTATTGCCTCGACTGTTAAAGCTCTAGAGAGAATCCAGC
>LOJH01041819.1:0-14319 GCA_001685095.1 Ellobius talpinus | reverse complement strand
TCCAGCTTCCCTGGCTTTTCTGTCGTAGGAGGAAAGGAGTAGCTTCCCACATCAGAACATCCCCATTACTGGCCCTTAATAAAGTGGATATTAGAGTAATTTGTAAAATCCTCTCAGTGAAAACGCCTGCCTTGTAAAACTATTGTTTTACTGCATAATCCTATTTGGCACGCCGACCCTGGCGCCAGCCCCCTGCTTCTTCTAGTTACATCTGCAATTTCAACTTTTAATCCCCTCCTAAGCAGATAGATACCTTGGGCCTATTCATATAAAAACAAACAGCAAAAGCTGATTAAGTGTTGGGGGGTGCTTCCAATTTGCTAAGTAATTACAAGTTGCTCAGTGACAGGTGCCAGAGAGGGAATTGACTGGCTGAGAAGATAGCAAGAGTAATTTCATGGCCGATTTCCAGAGCAATTCCTAGCCCACCAAACGACCCAGAGGCGCAAGTGCTCCAAAGAACCATAGTGTTGCCATCATCAAGGCATGGCTAGGTTGTATTACAATTTAATGATAATCACTTAACTTTACTTTGAAAATTTTCTCACTTTTTTTTCAGATTGACAAGCCTTCTCTAAGCCATTTAGTTTAGGGTAAGCCTTGGAACACTCCCAGAAATCTTTATCTCATAATTTTGCTTTCTATGTTTGAAAGACCCCTCATTTCCGCTGTAGGACCTGGAGGACGGAGGAGGAAGAACTAGAATCTCTTGCTAGGCTGCAGTGAAGGCTTGGGACGTGATCCCCTGCAATTCATTTTTACTTGTGGTGTGTGTGTGTGTGTGTGTGCGTGTGTGTGTGTGTGTGTGTGCTATATATGTATTGGTAATCATGGGGGGTCAGAAGAGTGTAAGATCCTCTGAAGCTGGAGTAGTTACAGATAGTTGTGAGCTGTCCAGTGTGGGTACTGGGAGTTGAACTCAGGTCCTCTGCAAGAGCAGCAACCACTCTTAACTACTGAGCCATCTCCCTGCCGTATAATCCCCCAAAGTCCAGCACATTGGTATGCAGTGTTCTGTATACTAGAATAGAAGAAGCTCAGTGGATCTTAGAAACAAACCTATTTCGTGGATCCCTGCCCTCTTGTGTCTAGTCCTTTCTCCCCACTAAGAGGGTTGTAGAAGCTAGAATTCTTCTCCCCAAAGCAAGTCATAAAACCTGGAAAGGTTACTCTCTGACTGCTGTGACCCCAGAGGTCCTGAGGTGTCCTACCTCACACACAGGCTGAAGGACTGTCTTACAGAGACCCAGAGAAGTATCCAAATAGTCAGTCCTTCCTTGCAGACTCGCCAGTCCCCAGCTTATTACCAACAGGGTAGATTTGTGTGCAGTCAGATTTCTCCGAGACTATCCAAGTGTTTCATCAGACTTAGCGTAAAAATACAGTTTTCTCTGGGTACTTCAGTCTAAATATTTGGAGGCTCTCAGGTCACATAGAACCTTCAAGAATATTTGCTCTTCTGTTGTTAATCTGTCTTGTTAGGCAGATGCCGGCTTTCACCTTTGCAGGAATGGGGAAGGAATCATCGCTTTTCTCCCCAGCACTCTGACAGTGTTCTTGTCCGCGCCTGCACATCAGACTCACCTAGACATGTAAGAGTGTGAGCGTTCATTGTGATTTAAACCCTGGCTTCTGGGCTAGCATTGGGGCACTGAATTCTCGGAAGATTTCCTTAGGATCTCTATAGTCACATTGGATCTTGCTGCCTGTGGTCTCAGTTTTGGTGCCAACTTGTTTGTTGTTTGTTTGTTTGTTTGGTCTGTTTATCCTTTTTGTCCTCTGCACCTCTCCTCTTAGGCTTGCTGTCAGTCCATTGATCGGCCTGAACTGTGCCACAGTATCAGACAGATGAGGACATCCACGTCACTGTGGGACCTGTAGTGTCATCCTATCCAGTGTCCCCTTGCTCGAGCAAGCTTGGGTATTTCACCCAGGTCATGGCAGAGATGACCTGTGACTTGTTACAGCAGTGGTGCCCAGCTGAAGGCCTGAACTAGAATGCTTCTCTTTATAGGGGGTACATACTAAATGTGAATGTCTACTGTCTCTGTAGTATTTGCTCATCAAATGTTTCTGTTTTCATTTTACCCAGAAGTGAGCGCATTAACAATAAAATTATTATTTTCTTAAATCCTATAAGTCCTTGTCCAGATTCCTCAGTATTTGTGGAACAGGTCCCCTTGGATGCATTTGGTTGGTGTGGGGCCCATGAGATCCTGAAGTCATGGCAACTGAGATGTAAGATTATTGATGTGTGAATCCAGTAGGAGCCTAGGGGAAGGAATTACCTGGCAGAGGGATCCAGAGACTAAAGAATGGATAGATATCCAGAAGCATTGCCTAGTTCTTTATTCCCTCCTTTCGTTTACTGGTTCAGGAAACATTGATTGTATAACACTGAGTTGGAGGGCTGTGTGTACCTGGCTCACTATGGGCACATGGCATACTTGGAATATTTGCGGAATAAGCTTATCATTAATTACTTTGACTTCTCTTCTTTTTGTAGTTGAGGCAAGGTTTCTCTGTTAAACAGTCCTGGCTATCCTGGAACTCACTCTGTAGAGCAGGCTGGCCTCGAACTCATAGAGATCCACCTGCCTCCCAAGTGCTGGGATTAAAGGAGTGCGCCACTACCACCCAGCCTTGACTTGTTATTTCTTTTCTTTGTCTTTCCCAATGCAAACACATTGGGGTTTATTGATTACAAGTTAGCTAACTCGGACCACAATCCAACACACGGCTGCAGCAGGTTGGGGAGAACGGCTGATGCACTCGTAATTTCTTACACTTACTTTGTCAGGTCGTTTCTATGGGGAGAGTGGATCAGGACTCCTGGGCTCATTCTCCCCAGGTTAACCTTTTCCTTCAGGATATACTGGAATGATACCATCTCTGACCCATCTCTATGTCCTCTACTCTATCACCCTGTGGCTTTTCAGTCATAATATTCAAAAGTATAAATAATTTTACAGTTTTCTGTTTCCTAGGTTGTGGTTCACTTTAAAGTTGTTTATAAACAACTCTATCATTTATACTCTTATATTTTTGTCTTACCTTTTTGTTCATGTTTCTATAGCTTTTTGCTTACTTTCTGCTCTTCCTTCATTTCCTCCAGTTATTTTCTTTAGGATTAAGGATGAGACGTAGTAAAATAACAACAAACCCTTTCTTTTAGAAAAGAACTCACATAAGAAATAATGTTCTATACATAGTAAGTACACTCTTTTCTTTGTGTGTGTGTATTGTGTGTGTTGTAGTATATACGTGATTGCATGGGTGTGTGCATGTGCAAAGTTGGAAGTCAATATTGGTACCGTTCTCTATCCTTCTCCACCCTGTCTTCTGACGCAGGGTCTCTCACTGGCCCAGAGCTCACCTCTTGTCTAGGCTGATGGCCAGTGAGCTTCAATGATCCACCTTTTGCTGGGCCCCGAAGCACTGGAGTTATGGATGTGTGGTGCAGTGCCCAGCCTTTATGTGGGTGATGGGAATGGGCACTCAGGTGCTCATGCTTGGGTGGCAGGTATTTCACCATCTGTGCCAATCCCTTTCCCATTAATTATGACATATGGCGTGAATTTCCTGAGCTGGTAAAATGAACGGCTGAAGCAGCACTGCTATTTGTAGGGTGTGGCTTAGCCCTGTGTTCCCAATCTCGCTGCTGGACAGTAAACTCTTCATAAATGTTTACTGTAATAACTAGAAACAAAACAAAGTAGCTCAAAGACTCAAACCATTTAGGGCAGGTTGGTGGTAGAGTGTTTGCCGAGCATGGGCAAGGTCTGGGTTCAACTCTAGCATGGAAGAAAAATGGAAACAAAGAAATAATTGAAATGGAAATCAAGTTTTAGGGTCTTTGTGGGTTGTTTCTCATTTCTATCAGCACTGGCAATTGCAAATTGACTGCACTTAATTTTAAATTTACTAATTAACAAGCAATTTATTTTTCATGGAAAAAATCATTGTTTGACTACTTATCAAATTGATTTCTTCAATTAATTTTAAACTTTTGACTCATTTTTATCTTACAAGCTTGGTCTAGACTTTAAAATAATTCAAATAAGTTACCCATATAAAACTACTGGAAAGTTAAGTAGTTAAGCTTAATCTAACAACAACAGCAGCAAAATCTGAACTTAGGAAACCCCATTTTCCAGAGGAGGGGCTTTCTAAAATGAGAGTGATGTCCCTTTGTCCTACTTTGGGTTATTGTTGACTTGGTTTACACTTCCACATTACTGTTCACCATCAAAGGAAGTCAGGACAGGAACTCAAGCAGGACTGGAACCTGGACATAGGAGCTGATGCAGAGGCCATGGAAGAGTGCTGCTTACTGGCTTGCTCAGTCTGCTTTCTTCTAGAACCCAGGATAACAATGGGCTGGGCTCTCCCCCATCAAACACTAATTATGAAAATGGTAAATAGGCTTACCTACACCTTGATCTTTTATTATTATTGTTATTATTACTAATTAACTACATCCTGTCTGCAGCTTTCCCTCTCTCCTGTCATCCCAGCCTCTCCCCCACCTCCTTCTGTCCTAACCCCCCATCCACTCCGCCTCCATTTCCTCCAGTTTGATCTTATGATATTTTTTTTAATTTCCATATTTCCTTAATTGGGATTGCCTTCTCTCAGATGACTTTATCTGTGTCAAGCTGACTAGGAGTCAGTTGGGCTGGCTAGTTTTGTGTCAACACACACAAGCACATCATTTTTCAAGTAGCACCTTTCCTTTCTCATTTATTCCCCAAGATAGCATCGCATTATAAAACATAAACACCTTTAAAAGCGCCACAGTCTTTATAAGTCCAAACACACTGAAAGTTCAGTCCCTAAAAATCCAAGAACTCTTCTAAAATTTCAAAGACTCTCAATTGTGGACCCCTGTAAGATCAAAATTAAGCTAATACTTCCTTGTTACCAGATGGAAGAACCAGGACACAGTCACAGTCAGATCAAAGCAAAACCTACTTCCAACAGTGTAAATCACTCAATGTCCAGTATCTGGGGTTCACTTAAGGTTTGGGTTTCTCCAAAGGCTTGGATCACCTCTCTGGCTCTGCCCTCTGGAGGACACACAGCTTGTCACCTAAGCTTGGGCAGGCTCTACTCCACCACCGATGCCATTCTTCGTGGTCATCCCACAGTAGCAGCACCCTCAAAATGCCAGGGTCTTCTCCTGCAACTGGGCTATACTTTCACCAACTTTCTGGGCTCTCTTCATTGTACAAAGTCTCAACTTTTTCCATGACCTCTTCAATCCTGGAACTTCTGCTGTAATTCCAGCTGCACCTTCAGCAATGGTCTCTCCTGGCCTCTCGCAGTGACAGGCCTCAGCTGCTCTCCATGGCTTCTTCATGCCTTCAAAGCCAGTGCCACCTGGGTGACTCCTATACTGTCACGTTTAGCTGATAATGCAAGTAAAACCTTGGCCATCTCCGAACACAGCTTCCATGTGCTGATTCTGAGGAAACACTTCCCAGAAGATTTTGCCTCAATGAAGCTGGTCTTTTCTTAATTATCACTGATTTCTTAGCTCCAGCTAACCATTGTCAATTGTCCCAGTGAAGCAAAAGTTTCATGTCAGTGGTTCTGGTAACTTGTTCATCATAGGTAATTTTTCAGCCTCGGCTAACTAGAATCACAGATTCTTAACTTTAAATAGCAAATTGCTCTGGTAGAGTCATCAAGGGACTCCCTACTTCCCCTGAAGCTCCACAAGCCAGGCCTCTATTGGCTGCACTGCACTGCTCTCTATCTTCCAAGCTTACCAAACTTCGAACACTCAATGATTTTTCTCACCCCAAATTCCTAAGTCTCCAAAACAAGCAAGCAAACAACCAACCAACCACAGTCAGGTCTGTCAGCACCACCCTACTCCTGGTACCAGTTTCTGTGCTACAAATGGCTACTATTGCTATGCTTAAACACTATGCCCAAAGCAACTTGGGGAGGAAAGGATTTATTTAGCTTGTACTTCTACATCACTTTTTATCATTGAAGAAAGTCAGGAAGGAACAAAACAGGTTGGGAATCTGGAGACAGGGGTTGATGCAGAGGCCATGGAAGAGCGCTGTTTACTGGCTTGCTCCCCATGACTTGCTCAGCTTGCTTTCTTTTGGACCCTCAGACCAAGGGTGGTACCACCCACCATGGGCTGGGCCTTTCCCCGTCAATCACTAATTAAGAAAATGGTTAACAGGCTTGTCTTCTACAGCCTGATCTTAGGGAAACATTTTCTTAGGTAACCCCTCCCCCGAGATAATGTTACATTGTCTCAGGCTGATGTAAAACTAGCCAGCACCCCAGTATGCTCATGATGTATTGGGCAGGTCTCTTCCATGCACTGTCCTTTGAAGGCTGATTGATGGCCCTGTTCTTGGCTGTGATTGCTGTTCCCTACACTTGTCCGTGGTTCTTTTGCTCTTACACCACCAGATGGGTGTCAGTCACTGGAAGTGCACTGTTGTGCCTTTTCTCCCCCAACCATCCTCTCCTTTCTCACATCCAAGGACTTCCCGGGTTTCTATGTGAAGATGAGCCTGGCTTTTAGATTTTCCTTTCTCTCTTTGCTAGATATTTGTTGATGTATTTGTTGATCAAAATTTATTACCCAGCCAAAATGTCAGCAGCTGCAGGCATCTTCGCAGCCCTTGCCACATTTCCTGAGAACAGCCGTGATTTCCGTGCTTATAGAATGTCATTTTCAGCGGAAGTTCCTTGACCTTCACCTGTTCCATGAAAATGAAATTTTGTTTCACAGTCTCTCTGCTTTCTGCTGGCTTTTGAATCCAGAATGTACATATTTGAAAGCTATGAGTTCCAGTTTTTTTTCCTTTCCTGACTCATATTGATAATTCTTACATATAGACTGCTATTTTTAGCAAGAAAGTGTAATCATTTGGCTAAGAGATGCTAAGTTATAGATTTTTCAACTATATAAGCAATAAGTTACGTGCAGATTGCATGTCCTGATAGGACTGATAGGACATATGACTCTTTCTGCTTAGACGTCTGGGGTGAGGGGTGGGTGGAGTTATTTACAAACAGCTGAAAAGTATCCCAGGGGGCGGGAAACCAGTCAGGTGCAGAGGTCGAAAGAAACACGGGAGGGTTCTAGTTCCTCTAAATGAGAGAAATATTACAGATCTTAAAGCACATGCAGTCTCTTCTGTGAGGCATTTAGTAATAACTGAGGCATATGTTAGCCAGGTTTTTCTGGTTTGAGCATCTCTTTCCCCTTAAAACCA
This sequence comes from Ellobius talpinus, assembly GCA_001685095.1. Lineage (NCBI taxonomy): Eukaryota > Metazoa > Chordata > Mammalia > Rodentia > Cricetidae > Ellobius > Ellobius talpinus. The sequence goes on along the minus strand of LOJH01041819.1, from coordinate 7,066 downwards.
ACAACTCAGAGAACTCAACAATTAAGTGCATCTGGCTTTCTTGATCACTTTACTGAGATAGAAGCCATCATTACCTCCACTCTCATGCCTCACAATCTTTTAAACAAAATGCAGTTGAGAATGGGCATCTGTGTTGACTGAAAAGCAGAAAATAAATAAGGGCCCATCTGTCACCAAGGACATTGGCCTGCGGCACCTTCATCCACCACGGCGGCCCCTGGCTACTCCTGTCCACTTCACTGCCCACGTGGAATGTTGGCCACAGGCTCTAACTGGCCTGATTTGCTGCAGCGTCCGCTCAGAGGTCTGAAACAAGTGAGAGTCTTCACACTAAGCTTTTGCTCCAAAAGTGAAGTTTCCTTCACGGAGGCCCGATCAAACCTCCTCAAATCACTACAGCTTTCGCTGATGACTCTCAAAGACGGCGTCACACTGGTGAATACCAGCCATTAAGGATAACCTAGGAACTGTCACCCAGGTCTAGATCCCCAGGGATGACTTCTGAGTACTTGTTTTAAAGCTAATCAGCATCTCTCCTTACCTCCTTCAGTGCCTCAGGTTTAATGGATTTTCAACACCAAAGGCAAAGTAAAAGACATACGGATGTGTTTATCTGAAAGCTGTCTTTTCTGTGGGGGCCAATGATCAACTTCGGGGACTTGCACACACTCGGCAAATGTTATACCACTGAGCTACACTCCCAGCCCAGAAACTTGCTTTTTTATAGGGTAAAATAGTCCCTTTAGATTATATTACAAGGAAGTTAGAAGCACCCTCAGCGAGAAGGGAAAATAAATAGGACAGTGTGGGTGGGGGCGGTGGGAAGGAGGGGTCCCTTACCACAGATGGGACGTTCTGGGGGAGACTTGATGTTGGGCAAATAAGGACACAGAACTTTCTGGAGTCACAGCCAGAGAGGGCCACGGGTTTGCATTTTAGATAAGATCCCGCACTTGTGACACTGCCACTATATGGGAAGAGCCATTTCGTTGTGTTTCTTCTATTGAACTTTCTGGAGTGGTTTATGATAATTCAGAGACCGCACGTCTGGGATCGTGTTTTGTCGTAGAGGAAAGATGACGGCAAAAAAGTAGAGTGTCCACATCTGTTGACAATTAAAGGTTACTGCTGGAAAACGCTTGCCATAAATTATTAATGAGGAATTCACAAGACTGTGCCTTCAAACCCCCTCTTCCTCCCTCCTTTTAGAAACAGAATCGCGGCTGTGGAGGCCGCTGAGAGCAGAGCGCTACTGCGCATGCTCGAGGCCCTGGGCCCCAACCCCAGCAAAGCAGCAGGAATCTCAAACGAAGGCATCACGTGCACAGATGAAAGAGCAGACGCCTTTTAATACAGTGCTGATCTGAAAGTGGGTGGCTCCGTATTTCTTCGAAGCAACGTGTACTCAGAGCTTTCTACAGGGGGCATATAATACAATTATGAAAAATTAAACATCCAGATTTGCCTTTTAACACTGCATCTGGTTTTGAGATCATCCTGCCAAACAAGACAAAAACTTGCCAGAAACACAGGAAATGAGATGGAAATCGGAAGCCTGGGTCAGGTGGCAGTCTCTAGCAGAGCGGTTGTCCCAAGTGTCCCCGGAGCAAAGAATGGCCATGACAGCTAGCCCCGGTTCAGATAACAAACCACAAAGAAAGAGAGAGCCTTTTATTTGAATTGTCAGCCTTAGCCTTGAGATACAGTGCAAATGGTTTTAAAAGCCAGATCACATCTTTGTGAACAATGCCACAAAGATAGAAAAGGAGCGTTATATTTTTTTTATCTCCAGATGTCCTGAATAGAGTACACTTGGTTCCAATTTCATCTTGATAGCACATCACAGATCAGGGTGACAGCCTTCCCAGAAGAAGCCGTGATACTAGGATAAGTTCAGTTTTTTTCCACTCTGGGTGGAGAAGCTCTGTGTGTCTTCCTTAGCACATACTCAGTGCTGAGCTGTTACCATGGCTCCTCACTCCCAGAGTCTTCTTGGCCTTGATGGATTCTCAGGTGTCAACATTCTGGCCTCCAGAGAATGCAGATTGGACGTGAGCGTCTGCAAGGATCCCACCTAACTGTGATATCACCTACTCTCGGTCACTACATACGCTTAAAAGACACTATTTACAAACTCAGGTTTCCTGGCACACATGTTCTCCCGTGTAAGTTGTTCTCTGGATATAAAGGTACCAGGAAGCAAAAACAGTGATGGCCTTGAAGAGGTTTCTGGTGTGGGAGGACCTCACTCTTTGAAAACTCTTGCTTGGCTGTAACCCTGTGTCTCACTCAGATAAAGACCCATGCAAGCTTGGGCTGTTCCTTTTGGCTTGGGGCTTCACTTTCCCTAGGACCAACAGGACAAACATAAGAAAGTCAGAGGTTAGGGACAATGTCCATAAACAGGCATCAGTCCACAGATAAGACAAAAACCTCAAAAATCCAAGCATGGTCTCTGCGAAGTTACTGTTCACAGGAGTTTGAGTCAGCAGCTTGTGAAGCCTGAGGAGACCAAGCAGAGCCAGAAGAGGAGGAAGAGGAGAAGCAAGGGGAGGAGAGAGGAGAGGGTAGATTCATAAGCTTTTCTAGGTAGTTCAGAATTGTTAAGCACAGAAACAGTACTGTTTCTGATGCTTAGGACTCCTAGAATGGTCACAAGTGTCATAGACACATTGCCCCTTCCAGTCACTTCGAAGCCATTTAGCTCTACCATGAGTTCCTGGTCTTTCCACGTTTCTGAGCTTTCCTTCAATATTCTCAGTGATGAGGGATTTTGGTGGGCGAGTGGCACAGCGGACCTGGACCTAGCTGGGAGAGGATCACACATAATTAAAGCAGCCATATGATTCTTTGGAATCAGATGAGAACCAATCTTGCTATTCTCATCCTATTTTATTTCTCTTAAATTGTACCCATAATCCACCTGTGTCGTTAGAGCCAAATGACTGGCCCATGAATGAGGGTAGACATCTTCCTCAGACAACAATGCCTTCCAAGTGGTCTCCCTGCCCTTATTTATGTAGTCTCTCCCCCATCTCCCTCTACTCATTCTTGAGAGAGCCAGGGTGATGCTCTGGAAACACCTGTCATTTGCCATCACCACTCTGCCCCACTTCAGCAAGACAGAGTCACTGTAGGACACAGCTCGGATCCCCAGGTCCTACAGAGTGACCTCATCCACTTCTCCCCTCTTGCTTGCCTTGTGCTCCAACACCTCAGGATCTTTGCACTCACAGTTTCATGCTCGGAATGTTATTCTAGGTATTGCCACCCATGGAGCCTCTGCGGGAGTCTCTTTCCCTCTGAGTTCTAGCCTAATTCTCTCTAAAACTGCACTTTCATTCTGCGGATGGCCCTCCCCTGCTTGATATTTCTCTACCATACATAACAGTTACTATCTAAAGCCTTTTTTGATATTGTCCATGCTGCTGTCCATACACAGAATAGAAGCTTCACAGAGGTAAATGATGTTTAGTCTATTTTGTTTACAAAATGCAATTATGCCTTAGAGAATGATGTCCCATATAATATAATGTGCTCAAAAACTACTTGTGAGTTGAACTGCTAAATTTTATAGCAGTCTTGTGGGCAATTTTCTTATATACAGTTTTATATATTTGAAAGGTCATGTCTGATTGGAACAAGAGAAACCTCCATAAAATTGTACACACATCCTCTGGAAGCTGTAAGGCAGACTAAGCATGTCAGTGGCAGCCAAGGGGCCTATGGATAGACGTTTACAAGACAAAACTCTCTAAGAGCCTTATGCTTCTTCTCAACTGAAGCTGTAATTTACTGGTTGAGGAAAGTATGTGTCCTATTATCTAGGATGTGTCGGGTGCAAGGAAAGGGGTCACTTCCTCATCAATATTCCCAATGTATCATTTTTGAATACTCTTTTTAAAATTCAGGTTTTGGAGATGGAGGCTTCACTATGTTGCTTAGGCTAGACTTGAACTCCTGGACTGCGGTGGTTTGAATAAAAATGGCCCCCATAGGTTTATTATATTTAAATGCCTCGTCACCAGAGGGTAGCATTATTTGAAAGGTTTAGAAGGATTAGGAGATGCAGCCTTTTTGGAGTAGATGTGGCCCTTGTTGGAGGAAGTGTGTCACTGAGGGTGAACTTTGAGGTTTCAGAAGCCCATGGCAGGCCCAGTCTTTCCCTCGGCCTTTAGATCAGGATGCAACTCTCCCCTATTGCTACTGTGCATGCATGCTGCCATGCTTTCTGTCATGCTAATAATGGACTAAACCTCTGAAACCCAAGCCCACAATTAAATGCTTTCTTTTATAAGTTGCCTCGGTCATGGTGTCTCTTCACAGAAACAGAACAGTGACTAAGACGTGGGCTCAAATGATTCCTGTATCAGTCTCCCCAGGGACTGACACTACATATGAGTGCTAGCATGCTTAGCCCCATTTTATTGTTTTATTTCATGTATGTATATGGCATGTGTGTGTGCATGTTCACATGTGTGTAGGTGCATGTTTGTGTGTGGAGCCTGAAGATGACATCAGGTGTCTTTGTTGGTGGCTCCCCACCTCAGTCATCAAGGCAAGGTCTCTCAGTTGAATAAAGTGATCACCATATGGTCTAGCTGAGCTGACTAGCTTGTTCTGGTAGTTCTTTTCTCTGCCACATTGGGATTAGAGGTGGGATGCCACATCCACCCAGCATTGACGTGGGTTCCTGGCCTCAAAACACCAGTCCTCACCCCTACCTTACACAGTAAGCCTTTGTAACTACTGAGCCAACTCCCCAGTCTACTCTATTTAAAAATACCGGAGTACTCAAGGTATGCACAGTTCTGTGTGCCCATGGTCCAAATTATTCAGGAGACTAAGGTATGAGGATCATTCAAATTCAGGATTTCAGGACCAACCTGGGGGACATAATGAGACCTAATCTTTACAAGTCATATCTGACAGATTGTCATTGACCTAAGTCTAGCTGCACACAGTCCCCCCGCCCCGATATGTTTTGTTTCATTAGAAGCATGGACATAAATAATGAAAGCCCACAGGTCGCTATTGGTGTGTAATTGAAATAGCCGCAATAGGACAGTAACTTCCGAGGCCTCTCAGAGGTATTATCCAAGGCTTTCTCTGACCGTATTTCCATGCACCAGCCCCATTGGCTAAAAATCCATTACTCTCTTGACTTTTCATTTGAACTGGTACTGCTACTGAAAATCATATCCCAAAGATGGAGCAAGGTAATACTCATTTTTTACAAAGCCGTCCTATAATGTTTACCTTGATGTTAACAGTGCATTTCTTATTTATCTGAGAAGTATTATGTCTAGCAGAATATTGTGTCATATGTAATGATTATAATTTAGAAATGGAAACTACTGGGTGTCTTTTTTTTCTCACTTTGGTGTTGCTGGCTCTGTGATTTTTCTCTTTGTCTGTAAACATATATAAAATGAGTAAGGGTAAATGAGTTACACAGGTATAATCCCATTGAAGGTCCTGGGAATGGCGTTTAGCCTCCAGATCCAAGCTCTTACGGTCTGTATCAGATGAGAAGTGCATGACAGAATCATAGCTCCATTATTCAAGGTTGGCTTGTTGCTAATTTTATGGGGAACATAAAAGCTAATGTAAAACATCTGTCAACATCCTTGACCCTCCTTCAAGAAACCTGTATCCATGGTAGCTGGTAGCAGGGAGGAGTAGGGGACCCCAGATCTACACAAAGCAGCTCTGGAAAACAGGTACTTATCTCTCAAGTATCTCTTTGGTGCTGCATGGATGCACCAATGAAGTTAGGGTAAGTTTCTGTCTACCCGATCAATACACATTAATTCTGGGCTCATACGCTCCTCCTGGTGCTAAAGTACAGCAGTAAACAAATCACACAAGAATCCTCCTGCTCTGCCTCACCTGGAACTCACTTTTCCTATGACTAAACAAGTCAGCGTGAAATATGTTACATGGTATAGTGCGCTTCACACAAAATTGGTGAAGGCAAGAATTTAGGGGCCTGATCTTTCAGAGCTGGAGCTGGGCTTCTCTTTTGAATAGACTGAAGCCTAAAGGGCTCTCTGATAAAATGATAGTTAGCAGAGATCAGTAGGAGGGATAGCCCTGGTATGGAGTTCCGGGCATAGGGACTCCCAAGCCCAGAGGAACAGTCACAGCCTGTGCAAAGGCTGAAGCTTGGCACAGGGAGTAGCAATGGTCATGTGTCTACAGCCTAGTGGGTAAAGAGGAAATGAGACAGACAGGGATGCGAGATTTAAAAACCTGTGCACTATAGGGCCTTCTAGGTCCAAAACAGGTCCCGAGGTCCTCTGGGAGGAACGGGGATTCACTGAAGAGTCTCAGACAGAGAAGTGATTCCATTTTGAAAGGATCGTAATGCAGCTTTGTGAGAAAGAGGCAGCTAGGCCTTCAACGGGACACAAGTTAGGAGGCTGCAGTAAAACCTAACAGGAAACGGTGGAGGAAGGCTTGGAGGAAGGTGGCGGGCAGGGCCGAAATGATCTATTTAGGTTGTCTGTTGAAGGCAAAGCCATTTCAATTTAATGACAGATTGAACTTGGGGACCCTTGAGGGTCCCATTCTCTGACATTGTTACTTACAGTGCGTGGGTGCATGAGGAGCTCTGTGAGGTCTCTTCCCTGGTCATGGACACTCGACATTACATCACTGGCCATCTTTGGACCTTGCTTCTTCCTTCACTGTGTTTTGTACTGAGCACATCTATAGCATTTACACGGCTGCAGGAATATCCTTTCTCTGCCTTCCTGTTTTTGAGCCGCACATTCTTGCTGCCATTGCAAAGCAGCCCTTCAACAGCTCTGCAGTACTCTTGGGGCCAAGAAAACAAACATATCCATACTTCTGCACACCACCGCCTCTGTGCATCAATTATGCCTCCACCGTAATTTCCAATGTTCTTTCCTTCAGACTCTGCTCCAAGCTGTAACTGATTCATGTTCAGCCTGATGCAATAATCTTCACACTGACTCCTCTGGTTCCCTGCTTCCAGAAAACGAGCAAGTAGCAGCCAAAATCATCCTTGGCCCGTTTCATTTTAGTCCACTCACTGTCC
>LOJH01041818.1:0-14319 GCA_001685095.1 Ellobius talpinus | reverse complement strand
AGGATGGGCGTTCCTCTCTAAACGGACACTAGTCAGGTTAGGATTGGTGCACAGCTGTTGCCAGGCAGACTCGCAGAGGACTCGCGCCAAAACGAGGTTGTTTACTGCAAACCTCAGCGCCATCTTGTAATGGCGAATGGTGTGCGGGTCGCCACAATCAGGAGTATCACAAAGTCATACAATGCAACAAACCTCACAGAAGAGACTTATTGGGGAGGAACATTGAATGGTGGTTGCTTCTGACTGGGAAGAGAGACAGCAGAGGGCTGGGCAGAGGGGAGGGCTTGTATAGGGTTTTTGGAGCATGCACAGTAAGGTAGTGGGAAAGTACAGTACCTGGTAGAATTGTTTGGCCATTAATGCTGGGTCACGGAGATAGAGGTATTTTCAAGATTTGGGAGCCTGGAACAAGCCAGGAGGAGGGTGTTCTTTATGTGAACCTTTCTCCTACAAAGATTGTGAGCATTACAGCTCTGAAGGGAAAGCTGTCCCCAGTGCAAGTGGTACATCTCTGAAGGGAAGTGTGAGGCCAGCTTGGGATACATGAGTCTCTGCCTCCATTTTAACAGCCTCCTTTTAAAAAAATATATTTATTTTTATTTAATTTGCCTGCATGTAGGTCTGTATGAGGGTGTTGAATTCCCTAGAACTGGAGTTACAGACAGTTGCAAGCTGTCATGTGGGTACTGGAAATTAAACCCAAGTCTTCTGGAAGAGCAGTCAGTGCTTTTAACTGCCGAGCCATCTCTCCAGCCCCCTTAATAGCCAACTTGATAATGAAACCTGTGATGGCTATTCTTGGCTGTCAACTTGACTACGCTGGGAATGAACTACAATCCAGAAATGGAGGGCACACCTGTGAGAGATGTTCTACTTGGTTTGAAGCAGGTGACTCCACTCCTGGTTTGGACCTTTGAGGTAGGAAGACACACCTGTGAACTGGATCTTGAAGTGGGAAGACACACGTGGGCCACACCTCCTGCCAGGAGCCTATATAAGAACATGGAAGAGGAAGCCCTTGCTCTTTGCCCTTAGCACATCTGACACTGGAGCTGACTTCTTTGGGATTCCAGCATCTACAGAGGACCAGCTGAGACATCCAGCATCATGGACTGAGCAACTACTGGATCCTTAGACTTTCCGTTCACAGCCAGCCATTGTTGGATTAGTTGGACTGCAGCCTGTAAGTCATTCCAATAAATCCCTTTATAAGTAAATAGAGTTTTATTCCATAAGTTCTATGCTCTATAGAGAACCCTGACTAGTACAAAGCCTTTGCCTCCTGGATAAAATAATGCTCATTTAAGGAGTGGGAATCCTCATAGAAGGTTCCTCCTGTTTCCCCACTCACACTTGCTCACTCGTCCTAGTGCACAATAAGTGGAGATATTGTCCTGTCTGTAGCCAGGTCCCTGGTCACCCTCCCTAAACTGAAATGGGTGGGAAGAGGAGATGCCTTGCCATCAGTTAGAGATTATCAACCTTGAAATGCAGTAAAACAACTTACAAGGATGGCACACTTGGAACTGAGTGACGGGGTGGCACTTTCAGTGGCAGTGGGTGCTGGCTGACAGCCCTTACAGCTCCAGGAAGTATCTGCTGCAAAGGCTGTTGGGGGTTTCATGTGCCAGTCACCAGAAGCCCCTTGTGAGGCTAGTCTGTGGTTACCAATGGAAGCGGCAGGAACAGGCCTCCAGCAGGTCTTTGGAGCAGCTGTGGGAGTGGATTCCCGTCTGCAGCCCAGCTGCAAGCTGAGACTTGGTGGGCAAGGTGGGGACAAGTCCCCAGGCCTGCAGCTTGTTCTAGTACAGGAGCTCTCTACTGGGGGTGAAGGATTGGTGGGGCGGGGAGGGGGCTGGAGTGGGGCAGAAGCCTCCAAGCCTGTCCCCAGTGAGCTGCAGGCATGCAGGCAGGAAGTGTGCAGCGCCTTCCTGTGAAGACCAAGTGTCTGGGTCCAGACCCTGAAGTCTTCCCTTAAGTCGACAGCAGCCCTGCGGTGTTGGATTCATTCCTCAGGTGCCACTGAGCCTTGATCATGGAGTGTGGGCATGCAGATACAGTGGACGCCGGCAGCAGGGAGGGAAAAACCACACACCCAACTTAATGCAGAGAGGAAGATCCCTGGGTCTATCCAAAGGCGTCTGAAATTCAAAGCCAGGTGCCCAGATAGATGTCTTGTCACCACAGAGGTGGGAATCTTCCTGCTCCTGGAAGCCGCTGTGACCTCTGCAGCTTCTTTCCCTCATCTAGGCTGTCCCTTTTTGAGGTCACTGCCATACTAATAGCTTTCAGGAGCTGGCTCTCTGCAGCTCCTTTACCCTCAGGGCTTGGGCCTGCTGACTGTCCTAAAGGTCCATGTTGCATCCACCCCTAAACAACAGCTTCCAGAACCATAAGAAGAGTCATTGTTTGGTGTCACCAGTGTCAGGCAGATTTATATACTCCTTTACTCCAAAAAAGCAACCTGCCGACAGAGACAGACTGTTCCTTGAGGCTAACACCATGGACAGACAGACAACAGCATGGCAGGGACTCTGAGGAGTAGCTAAGACCTGTTGCTATCCAGCAGAGCGGCCAGCAGCCTTCACCTCCCCAGGAAGCAACTCAAATGCAGGTTGGTGCTGGAGAGCAGCTCAGCTGGGGAGAACGAGCCTCACAGATACTGTGCACCAGTCTCTAGGGAACTGAGATTTTCCCTCCAGGAGAACCAGAAGGTCTAGCAATTTCCCAGACTCGGGAAGCCCTGTAGTTCTGAGCTGAGGGGGCCCCATCCCAGCCTAAGGCATCAGAGGCAGGTTAGGGGAGGGGACCCTCCAGGCCAAACTGAGTGGTTGAGTCTGTCACACTCCTCCAAGAGAGCCCAACAAACTCACTGGTTCTCCCCACTAAACTGGGTGCAATCTTTTCTTTGGTCTATGACTGGCACTTTGGGAAGAACAGACATTTGGTCATGTCACCCAGGAAAAGTCACCAAAAACATGCATGGAAACCTAAAGAGGAAAAGGAACAATTGCATAGGTATGTATGCCTGTCATCTGTGGTAAACAAGACTCAAATTCTGCAGTAATTGAATTGAGACTCTCGGTAGAAAAGGTGGCCATCCTAGGTTACATAAAATGAGGACAGAAATGAAGGGAGTCTCATTGAGGATGGTGACCTGCACCTTCAACTATGTTTTGCTAGCACACCTTAGGGACTGTAAGAGCACTGCAGTTTGAGGGCTGGAGTGGGCGCCTCCACCCACCTGTACACACCTCACACCTTGGGCATAAAAAATTAAGCAAGCCTTCCCAGCACTCTTTGGGGTGGAGTACAGAGCTCTTATGAGTCTCAGGCTGGCCTTGAACTCCTGGATTCAAGCAATTCTCCTGAGCTGGATGTGACAGTGCTGGCCTGCCATCCCAGCAAGAAAACAAAACCAAACCCAAATGACCAGTCAGGATAGTGTACACACCCCTCGGAGGTCAGAGGATAACTTGTGATGTTGCTCCTTCCGTGTGGTATATGGATTCTGGGGAGCTCAGTCAGGCTGGCTACCAGCTGGGCCTTTTCACACATCAAACACTTCTTAATGATTTACTTTTTAACTTTATGCAAATGAGTGTTTTGCTTGTATGTTCCTATGTGCACCACAATGTGCAGTGCCCACAGAGGCCAGAAGGGTGTCAGATCTCATGTGGGTGCTGGGGACAGAACCCGGGCGCTCTGAAAGAGCTCTTGACTGAGCTGAGCCATCTTCCCGTCTTACCTATCCTTTAATGAGAAAACAAGGTGTCTGAATTCAGTTTCCTACGCATCTTCTCATGAAGGATTCTTGCTCTCCAATGCTCTCAGGAGCTTGCCCTCTGCATAATCAAAGCCTGGGGTGGGGTGTGAAAGCTGCTTTGTCAGTCACCTTTGCATCCAGATTGTTTACCTATGCAGGTTTGCTTTTGAAACAGGGTGTCACTAAGTCACCCTGACTGGCCAGGAACTCAACAGCTCCACCTCCATCTGTGTCCTGCAGGTTTGCTTTTGGGAAACAGAGTGTCACTATGTCACCCTGACTGGCCTGGAACTCAACAGGTCCACCTCCATCTGTGTCCTGCAGGTTTGCTTTTGGGAAACAGGGTGTCACTATGTCACCCTGACTGGCCTGGAACTCACCAGGTCCACCTCCATCTGTGTCCTGCAGGTTTGCGCCACTGGGCTTGACTTTGCCTTAGCTTTTTAAAGCACGGCTCTGCTTCAGACACAAGGCACACACCTCTCATCAAACAGGACAGGGTGAGGTGTCTAATACTTCATATAAACTTGAAGATAAGGAAGTGGTTGGATAGAAAGAAAGCGCCTAGCTGTCACAGCTTGGCCCTGACTCAGGTTCAGCCATTTCAGAGGAGAGCCTAGCTATGATCAGTGAGTCCATCGTGCCTAGGCAGGGACCCTAGCTACCAGAAAATGAAACTGGCCTTCAGTCTGTTTTCCACATCACTGACCTGGTCAGCTAGATTCTTAGCTAGCTGAAGACTGATTCAAGGCTACAGCACTGGCTGCTCTAGCAGAGGGCCCAGGTTCCATTCCCAGCACCCACATGGTGGCTTACAACATCCATAACTTCAGTTCCAGGGGACCAGCTTTCTCTTCTGGCCTCTATGGGCACTGCATGGATGTGGTACAGAGACACACATACAGGAAAAACACTTATACACATGAAAAAATATTAATCTTTTAACAGTTAGCTGTAAGACACTAAAGCAATACTGCATAAACAAGCCTCATGTACCACATGCAGCTCCAGAGAGCCTCTGCCCAGAGTGACTATGGGGTGGGGGTGAGGGTGCTGGCCTGCTAACAAGTCCATTGGTTATAACCATTCAGTGACCAATATGTATAGGTGGAAAGAAACTTAGAACAAAGCGAGCAGAAGACTTGCTGCTGAAGCAGGACCAAGCACCCCAGAACATCTTCATCACCATGCACACTACCAGATGAGCCGCCAAAAGCCACGCCATGTGAGAGCAGTGTGACCACAAGCACACTTTCAAAGCCAGGAAGAGGGTGGAGGTGCAGAACTTGCTGGTGGGAGAACCAGGAAGTGTCCATTGATCACAGTATCTGCAGGATGCTGCAGAGCGGAGGATGGACTGCTGTGTCTGCCTGGTCAGATCATCACAGCCAGCCACATGCATGTTGTGGACAAATTAAAAAACAACAAACACACCTCCCAAAAAAACAAAACAGAAAAGCACCATGCCGGAAATTGATGCATTCTGAAAACTATCTTCTGGCCAGGCCGGCTACGGTGTCTGAGGTGTCACTCCCAGAGCCTTGACCAGCAGGAGCCCTCCAGAAGCAGGGACAGTACATGGTGACACCACACCTTCCACTCAGGCCATGTTGGGACAGTGAAATTTAGCTCTCACCAGAGTCCAGATGAAAATGATGCATCCCTTGACTGGCCACAGGTGAGCCCAAATGCGAGGCCACAGCTGCTGCAGGATGGCTATGCCCTGATGAGTGGCCCTGGACCCCACTCATGGCACACCATGGCCTCTTCCACAAGCTCTTGCTGTTGGTACTGTCTTGGGGACTGTTGTACCCTCCAAGATGGGTCTTGCTTACCATGAAGCCCATAGAACCCTGAAGGCCCTAAAGAGTGGACACTGCTGCCAGCCTGGGATATGGCCCTTCTGAGCTGCTCAGTGACCTAAGGCACCCCTCATCTGAAGTCTCAGGTCACAGGGCTGCCCCTGGGTCCTAGGTGATACGTGGAATTCCACAGTTCTCCATTGGTGGCATAATTCCAAGAGACCACTTGGGTAAGGGTGGGAGTAGACACTCTGCACGTTTGTCAAGGCGGCTGACAAAGCCACCTGCAGACATTTGTCCTGCTTGTCAGTGTTGTAAGGAAGGGGTACAAAGGCTTATTCGTTCAGGTTGTGAAGGGCAATGGGAGAGAGGAGATAGCACTTTACAGCTTGCAACTCAGAACCTAACAAAGAAACTCCCTATCTCAAAGGCCAGGTAACAGGTTTGACCTTTAGGATCACAAAGTGGGAGTGGGGTTGTCACTTCAGGTTACACAGGTCTGGTGACAGCAGGGGAAAGAAGCACAGTTGCTTAATAGTGCAGTAGAATCACAGCTTCCAGAACCTCCCATATCTCAGTCTGGACAGCCCCCCGAGCCACGCCCCCAGCCCCTCACTGGGAAATCTAGGCTGTCACTCTACCTGAACCACATCTCCAGCCCAAGCAGTTTCTAAACAACTTTCTGAACAGACACTTCTATGGGGCTGAGGACATGGCCAGGAGGGACCCTGGCCCAGCATCAAAAAAAAAAAGACAACCAGATAGATTTTCCACATGAACAGTGTCCAGAAACACTTATCCGAACTTAACAATGAGATAATAGTTCTCTAGAAGAAAATAGAATGGAATGCAAACCCTATGACAGCACAATTCCTCCCCAGAATGAACGGAAGCCTTGTTTCCCCGAAACCATGGTCCTAAGCAAAGGAAGGCAGAAAGGCATCCAGGCTATACAAGGCTGGGGGATCAGTCAACAGCGACATGAGTCTTCGTTCTGATAAGAGAGTGAGGAGGTCAGGCAGGCTAAGGGTGGAAAGGACGCAACTGATGGCACTGCTTGCAGCAGCTGCACAACCCTGAGCTTCAATCTGACCTGGTTCAGTGACATCACAGACTCTCTCCCACTCGCAGGAGCATCCTGCTGTAAAATGCTATTATGGCTAGGTTCAGTGATGCACACTTGTGATCCTAGCTCGAAATGGGTTGAGGCAGGGGGATTAAAGGTTCTAAACCAGCACAGACCACATCAAGACAGTCTTAAAGACAAAAACAAAACAAAAAACCTGAGGTGGTGGTACACAATTAGGATCTCATCTCAGTACTCAAGGTCATCCTCAGCCACAGGGAGCCTGAACTAGCCTGGGGTACTTGAGACCCTATCTAAAAACAGCCAAAAAGAGGAGCTAGAGAGAGGGCTCAGTGGTTAAGAGAGCTCTCAAAAGACCCAGCACCCACATGGCAGCTCACATCTGGCTCTAAATCCACAGCATGCACACGGTGCAGACATGCACACAGGCAAAATACCTATACACATAGAACAATATACAGAAGACAAAAACATCAGGGCTGTGGTGGCGCACGCCTTTAATCACAGCACTTGGGAGTCAGAGGCAGGCAGATATCTGTGAGTCTAAGGCCAGCCTGGTCTACAGAGTTCAGGGACACTCAGGGCTACATAGACAAGCCTTGCCTCAAAAAAACAAACCAAAAAAAAAAATCAACAAAAACAAACCAGAATGAAAACTCCCCTAGCAAGCCAGCGGCGGCTGCCCTCAAATACCTCCTCTTAGCATCTCAGCCGGTCCTTCATCTCAGCACTGATGGCATGGCGACCTCTGGTTCTACTGCGTTTCAGCATTGAGCTCACCTCACTCAAACAGACTCGGAAACATGAGCCTTCGGAGTATACTGCCAATATCACAAGCAATAATGTCATGGCCACCCAGCAGTGATGGAGAGGTGGCCCCAAAGTCACTTTATTAACAATCAGCTTGAAAATACAGCAAGGTGTCTGCTCACTTGTTACCACCAGCAACTCTTCCAGAGAAGCCAAACATGTCAACCAGGCCCTATAGGCCATCAGCTTAGGGCCTAAAGAGGACGCTGGTGTCCTTGGGGCAAGACTGACTCTTTCAAGTCCTGGGGTGACTTCAGCGGCCCCAGGTGGACCCTGTCATGGGGTTGGGGGGAGCATTTGGAAGCAAGACTTCGCTGGCCCCAGCATGGCCCAGCAGTGCAAAAGCAGCTGCTCCCAGCCCTGCCCCCAGTTCATGATCACACTGATTAAGAACAATCCACACAAATCAAACCAAAGCAACCCCTAACAAGTCAACCCAGCAGCCAGGACAGGCTTCTGAGATGCTGGGAGAGGTGGGATGCCAGGACAAACTAAAGATTAGATGTGTCTTTCTCCTACGGGAGCATGACTTTGTCCTGAAATCCCAGAGCAGAGGTGGAATCATGGCTGATGAGGGCCAGGTGGCTGGGAAGTGGGCCTTCTCCACCCAGATGAACTTGAGCCTTCTGGGAAAGTCCCTGGTTTTCCGGTGAGAAACACTCTTGAAATCATCAGAAACAGAAACGGAGCCTAGACAGCCAGTGAGCTCTGGGTTCTCAGGAGCCGAACAGTCTGGAAAGTCAGGGAGGAAAACGGCCATGAGGATGGGAAGTGGCTGCCATAAAATCCTAGTACGTCGCTGGGTGTGGGAATGCATGCTGACTATCCCAGCACTCTGGAGGCCAAGCAGGATACACACTCAAGACCAGCATGGGCTACACAGCAAGGCACTGGCTGCCTGGGCTACACAGCAAGGCACTATCTTGAGCACACTGTTGGGGGTTACATTCCATGATCATCACCTACAATCATTTTGGGAGGTCTCATCAGTAAAGGTGCTTACTGTCAAACCTGACGGCTCGAGTTTGAGCCACAGAACATGTTGGAAGACGAGAACCAACTCCTGTAAGCTCCCCTCTGATCTGCACACATGCACTGTATAATGTGTGCACCCCACACTCATATTTTACACTGTGGCCTGTCTGCCAGGGGCCGATTCAGATCCCTACTGCACATCTACAAAAATCACCTCAGGGTCCTAGGACCCACAAGTCTGTGGCAGAGCTATCATAAGTTTGAGGGCAGCCTGGCCTACACAGTCAGACTCTATCCCCAAAAATTAATTAAAATCATGCCAGGCATGATGGCATACTCCTTTAATCCTAGCACTTAGGAAGCAGAAGCTAGGTGGATCTCTGTGAGTTCCAGGCCAGCCAGGGCTACACAGAGATTCTGTCTTAAAAAACCAAATAAATAAATCAAATCTAAGAGAGTGGCCATAAAACAGAAGCCAATTGTGACTGTTCCTGCTGGCTTCTACCAAGGCCTTTGAGAAAGGAGTCCACAGCCTGCTGGACATGGGAGCCACCACCCAGTATAGGTTAACACAAGCAGCAGGAATGGGACAAACATGGACAGGTGGGACCTGGAGCCCACACTCCACCCTTGTTACAAGCAGCCTGGCAGAGACCCAGCACCCTCGCAAGTCAACCAGGGGTTGGCAACATGCATCAGTGAGTGCCTGCTGTCAAGTATGACAATCTGAGTTGGATTCCCTAGACCCACATGATGGGAAGAGAGAACCGACTCCCACATGCTGCCCTCTGACTAAATACACACACACACACACACAGGCACACTGTGAGTGTGTCAGGAACACCAATGGAGTAGGTGTATGAGCACCAAGCAGGGCGGGACTCACACAATCATGCAGAGCATCATGAACACATTCCACAGGGCGATGAAGATCCGGAAGTACCGCAGGCTCAGTAAGAACTCCCGGATGTTGTCTCCTGTAAAGCCAGAAAGCATGGTTCAGAAGGCCGTCACCCTGCTCGCTGCTATCCAAACTGTGGCAATCCCCAAAGGCTCTGGCTGGTGCTAGAAAAGGCACGTGACTTGAGTCTGTCCTAGGCGTGGGCTCTAGTTGTCAGGCCCAGGTTTGCTAGACTGACAATTTGCCAGCTCTGGGTCCACAGCAGAGCATAAACCCAGCACCTGCCACCACTCGTTTGCCTACTTGGTTGTTTTGTTGCTTTTTTAAAATGTTGACTTTTCATTCATTTAATATTTAGATTGTTCAAGACAGGGTTTCTCAGTGTAGTACGAGTGGTCCTGGAATTCCCTCTGTAGACCAGGCTCGTCTTAACTCACTGAGATCCGCCTGCTTCTGCCTCCTGAGTGCTGGGGCTAAAGGCGTGCGCCACCACCAGCCAGCTAAAATGTTGACTTTTTTTTGTTTTGCTTTTTTTTTTTTAAACATAGTAAGGCATGTTCAAGTCAGAGGACAGACTAGGGGTCAGTTCTCTCCTATGGTGAGAAACCTGGGGATTGAACTCACGCCATCAGGATTCATGGCAACTGCCTTTGCTGGCTGGACCATCTCAGTAGCCTCTGCAGGTTAGGTTTTGAGACTGGGTCTCTCCAGGGCTGAGGCTGGCTCAGAGTCTGAACTGCCTCCACACTGCCTGCTCAGCCCCACCAAATAAGACCTCAGAGGCCCATCACCTGTCCTGATTTTTAGCTGGGTTTTATCTTGTTTTGCTTTGCTTTGTTTTTGGAGACAGAGTACCACGTAGTCCAGGCTAGCCTTGAACTCACTATGTTCAAGGATGACCTTGAGGTCCTGATCCTCCTCAATCTTCTCTCCCAAGCGCTGGGCAGACAGGTGTGTGCCACCATACCCAACTCACTGTTTTTATGACCCGGCAATAATTTCACATTTCAAGTGGGGGAAAAATAGCAAAAAACATATTATATGAGGCACAAAAATGACACTCAGGCATGGTGGCACCTGTCTGTAACTCTATCCCTCACCAGGTTTGCCAAGTTTGAGCATCCTGGGCTATATGAGCTCTTGCCTCAAAAAAATTCAAGACAACAAAGTGAGCCTAGAGACTGACTTTCTAGAAACTTCTTCCAGGTCTGAAGTCAACAATCCTCCTTGTTTCTTCAGAATCAAAATAACTGGTGATTAGGTGATCTATAGGATGATCCCAGGGCAGCACCTGCAGGCAAGGGCTGTCTGGAACACCTGGCAAGCAATACAAGGTTGGAACCATTCGCAGCCACCTACCCACCCTTGTCCTGCACAGGGCCTTCACCTACTCTTCTCACTACGTGTGGGCATTCCCACGGCAGCTGCTTAGCAGCCAGCAGCACCGTTTGTCCGTCTCCAGTATCATCTACGCACCACACCACTGTGACAGGCACAGAGACACTAGGAGAGATGTCCACCTCTCGGATGTTTGGAAAGCACCGGTGAGCAAAGCCCGAACCCTTGTACCAGGCTGGCGGCTGGCTCAGTGGGTTAAGGTGTTCACGTGCCAACCTGGTGACCAGACATCAGCTACAGCACAGATGTGCATGTGTGTATGTGTGTGTGTGTGCGCGCGTTTCTCATAAAACAAGAAAAACTTAGACTGCTCCTCACAAACAGGACGGGAGACTGGGCCAGGCCCTGGTTCCTCAGTTCAGACACACAGGGAAAACAAGACATGTAGACCTGCCCAGAAACGCTCCAGGACAACTGGGACATATGTCTGTCAAGCCTCTTAGGCAGCCAACAAGAAGGCTCAGGTGTTGAGGGAAAGAGGCACAGGAGAAGTGACTGCAAGTGCATACCTGCAGAGGGGACCCACCCGAGGGGCTGCAAGGGCTGACTGCTCCAAACGCATGGCCCCGCCCTTCTATGAGGGTGCTCTGACCAATCCTGTACTGTCAGCCTGTGCACACATCCTCCTGTATGGATGGATGGCTAGGATGATAGGCCAGGGCCTGGCTCATGTGCTCATAAAAACACAGCCACACAGGTGAGACGGCTTAGTGGGTAAAGGTACATGCCACCAAACCTGGAACCTGAGGTCAGTCCCTAGCACCAGGTGGAAGAAGACCCCCACAGAGTGACCTGAGTTTGATGCCTGAGTGGGACCTACATGACAGAAAGAGAGAATGGACTTCTGCAGTTGTCCTCTGCATGACATCATGAGCACTACCTCACACATAGGGCAAAGCAAAATCCTGCCATTAGGGCATGGGTGCAGGACAGGGTAGGGCAGGAGGAACATGGCTGGAGGAGGCCACTGCAACAGCATGTGGGAGAAGGCAGAGGCCCCAGATGGGGTCCAGTTGCCCTTTATTCCAATGCTGTCACCCACAGTCTGACCATTTCTGGGAGGGTAGACAGATGGGTGGGAGGGTGGCAGGATAGACAGATGGGTAGGTGGGTGAGTGGAGGGGTAGGGGATGGGTGGGAAGGTGGACGGGTGGGAGGGTAGGTGGGTGAGAGAGTTAGGTGGGAGGGAAGGAGGATAGGTGGGTGGGTAGATGGATGGTTAGGGGGATGGGTGGGTGAGAAGGTGGGTGGGAGGGAAGGTGGATGAGTGGGAGGGTAGGTGGAGGGGTCGGTAGATAAATGGGCTTTCCTAGCACGCACTGAACCCTGGGTTCCATTTCCAGCACCTGACAAACCAGGAGCGGTGACATGGACCTGCAACCCCAGCACTCAGGAAGTAGAGACAGGAGGACCAGGAGCTTGAGGCTATTTTAGGCTACAAGTAGAACCAACACCAGCCCAGGACACAAGAGACCATGCCTCCAAAAAAAGGAAGAAAAAAGAAAAGGAAAACCCAGTTTCCAATCCTGACTCTTGCCTCTTGCTCCTTCCAACCTCAGGCTTTGTTCTACCGTGACAGCACTGGTCACCCAAAGGGCCTCTTGCCACCCTCCTGTCACCCCGTGACACCCTCTGGCTGGCAATGTGGTGGGCACGGCACTCCTGCCAGTCCAACACTTAGGAGGCTACCTGAAGCTCCACAAGACTGTGTCTCAACAGTAGAAGGAAGAAGATGGTAGTGAGAGAGAACAGGGCCAGTGATCAGACCGTGTAGATGGGCAGGAAGCCATGCTTACCTGTGCTGGGTTCCCTCGACTCCTCCCCGAAGCCTTGTGTGTCCTTCTTTTTCCTATAGGAACATAAACACCTCTGGGTCTCCTGACCCTGTCACCCAGCGCAGAAGGCCAGAACCTACCTCCGACTTGATGTGTGACCTGAGGCAGTGATACACCTCTCTCAGGGACACTACTAACGAGCCTAGCTGTCACAGCTGGGTGTGCAGGCACAAACAGAGCGGCCCCAAACGCCGGTGAAAGGCATTTTTAAGGGATGAGCATGAAGCTCTTTGGAGGTGCAAGCAGAACCCAGGAACAGAGGGTGCAGATCTTTTCTTTAATACTAATTTGTGACTGAGAGGAATGAGCGTGCCATGCTATAAAGCATTTGTGTGGAGGTCAAAGGACAATCCACAGGAGTCGGGTCTCAGCTTCTAAAATGCAGGCTCCGGGAATCGAACTTAGGTACTCAGGCTTGGCACCAAGCGCCTTTACCCGCTGAGCCATCTCCGGGCCTAGAGACTCTACAGATTTAAACCGTCAAGGCACGGAGGCGTTGCCAGAGGGAGGACTAGAGGGACGTAGACCACGCTCGGGGCGGGGATAGCCGTGACCTACGGCGTGGGCGGGGCCTGGGCGTGGGGACGCCGCCCAGCGCGGCCTACTCACAGTTTAAAGTTGAGAACAGCCCCGGCGTTCATCAGCAGCGTCCTGTGGAGGGATAGTTACGGTCACTAAGGCCGCCCCCGCCCCGTCCGGCTGCCACTCTCCAGCCTCCGACACCCTCACTCTTATTACCCAAACAGCAGGATGTCTCCGATCATCCTTACAGCCGAGGAGGGCGCCAGAACCGGAAACGGAAGCCGTGAGGAGGGGCGGGAAGAGTCACACGAGGCGACCAATACCGAATCAACACTGATTGGATTCCGGATGTAGCGTGATGTCACTCATGGGGCGGAGCTTGAGGTGCGCACGCATGCTCCGTGTTGCGTGCTGAGGAGTCCCGGCTGTGGATTCCGCTTGGCTGTCGGCTGGGCGGGCGGGTACCTCGTCTACAAGGAAATTGTGCCCTTGACCCCTGAGCCACCCCGGAGACGGAGTGCGGGCGTTGTGGGCTCCTTGGCTACGGGCCCTACAGATGACTGTACTCTGAAAGGGACGGCTGCACTCCGGCTCAGAGTGCACACAGTTGTGGGTCAGGGTGTTCCCCGTGCTTGGGCTGTTCCCCACGGGCCAGGGGGAATGACGGTCCTGATCGGACAGACCTTACAGAACATGATGGATGGGGGTTCTGACCTATGGGACCTAATGGGTCCCTAACTCAGTGTACCCTATGGGACACCAGGGTCTGGGCTGGAGTCCACAGAGGAGTTCTGTGGAGCCTTTTGAGACAAGATTCTCACTGAATAAACCAAATATGACACGAGGGTTTGCGTTGAAGGCGCCTTGTGGGAGGCGGGGTTCTGACTTGCACATCCACGTGAAGAGACGGGCTCCTCAAGAATAAAACTGAAATTCTTGGCTGAGGTCCGCCGAGGCGGGGGTCTGATCGACTGGCGTCTTGGGGATAACAGGGGTCGGGATTAGGCTAGTTCAACGGAGGAGAGACAGGGTCCTAACTAAGCTGCACAAGGACCGGAGTCCCGCTCGAGTGGGCTGGATGCAGGGGACAGACCCCTTGGCTGCGCTGAACCGAGTTCTGGCCTCCCTGCGGCCCTACGCCTCGCGCTGGGTGGCGCAGGCGGCCTCATCGCCCCTCCTCTCCCGGGGGCCGAGCTGGGGGCGGTGCCTGGCAGCGCGGCGGG
>LOJH01041817.1:0-14319 GCA_001685095.1 Ellobius talpinus | reverse complement strand
CTTACATAGATCTAACCTACATGGGAAGTAGAAAGTAGAAAAAGACAAGATCTCTTGAGGAAATTGGGAGCATAGGGACCTTGGGGGAAGGTTTAATGGGGGAGGGGAGAGGCAAGGAGGGGAGCAGAGAAAAATGTAGAGCTCAATAAATGTCAATAAAAAATTTAATAAAAAAATTATTTTCACCAGGAATGTTGAAAGTTGTTTTCCTACAAGGAAAAAGCAAAAATCAAACTTCCTGTATTGAGATAGTGAATATATTTGGTCTCAAATGTACGATGAATCGGTTAATTCAAAACCAAAGACTAGAGTAATTTGTCTGTGAAGAACACAGACAAATGAACCTTTTCCTCTCCCTGTTAAATGCCTATTAACAAAAGCATTCCTAAGTAAGTAATCTTAATGCTTTTTGGCCTTGGGTCACAAAGGGTTTCTGTATCTATATTTATTTATTTTTAGCAACTGGGACTGAGAAATTTTTCAATATATATTCATTAGTTTTAAGATATCAATAGCAGGCCCATTTTACACTACCTGGCATAAGTTTATAGATTCAGCGTTATGCTGAATATTGACAAGAAAGCAGCACTTAGGTTTTGTAACTCCCTTTAACATTTGCCGTGAGTAGAGAGTAACTCCGTTATTAAATTTGCTTTCGCATTTACCCTACTTTGTTTGCAGCAGATCAACCAAGTCTTTTCTTACCCAGATATGCATCTGGAAAAAGAAAGGTATTTAAAATAATCATTTCAGACAATTGCAGATCTTCCTCCCTGATAATGAGCAACATCCTCATAAGAAAGGAGAACAATATCCTTACAAGGAAAAAAAAAACCACATAAGCACCAGAGTGTCTATCTACAGCTCGGGAGCAATTCATCCTAAGGAAACCAGACCTGATGACTGTCTGATATTGGATATCTGGTCTCCAGAAGAGTTAGAAAATTCATTTCTGTTGTTTACATCATCTGGCTGTTGCATCCTCTATGGCAGCTCCAGCAAACTATCATAGAGACCCCAACAAATCTACTCCCAAGAAGTAAGTGACCCTGAAGGCAGAGGCTCAACAAAGCCAGGAACTGAAGACTGTGTTAGCGTGACTTCCATCACCAGCCCTGTGACTTCTACAACAGTGAGCTCAGGTTAGTGATGCTCAGACTCCACACTTTTCACAGATATTGTCCAGGGGGGCAGCTCATCATGTAACCTTCCCAAACCCAAGTCCAAATCAAGACATATTAGTCAACTTTCCGCCACTGAAGACACATGTGCTAAACAACCTAATAGAAGGGAAGGGTGGTTGTGGCACAGGGTCTCAGAGGCTTCAGCCGTGGTTGCTTGTCTTTATGGAGGCCGAAAGCAAAGCCAACATCATAGTCGAGTCTACAAGGTAGGACAGAGAAGTCCACCTGCTCACAGCATGGTTGAGGAAATAAAGAGAGAGAAGGGAGGGAGGAGAAGAGGGAGGGGAGGAGAGAGAGAGAGAGAGACTATCACAAACAAATTATACACCACTTAAAGAAGCATGCCCAAAGCAACCTACATCCAACTAGGTCACTTCAAAATTTGTGCCATGTTAAACTATAAGAATCCATCAGTGGAAGAATCCATTGATAAAGGAATAACCCACATAATCCAATCGCTTCCCAGTGGCCCCACCCCTGAACACTGTTCTGTTAGCTACCAAGCCTTCAGCACAGGAGGAGCTTGTGAAGAGCATGCTGGCGTCTAAGATGGAACATGCATTTGAGAAGCTCAGCTGGTATATAACCTTATCATAATCTTTGAATCACATGTTTAAGGGTGACAGTAGCTGAGAATCACGAGTGGGAAAATACTGGGAGCCGGTGCCATCATCCCTCCCTTCTCTGTGAAGAACACAGACAAATGAACCTTTTCCTCCCCCTGTTAAATGCCTATGAACAATCCTCCTTTGATTGGACCCTGTGGGTGACCAGGAAGAGCCAAAGCAGGTGAACGGCTGGCGAATGACCCCAGCTAGTCTAAAACAGGCCTGCAGTCTTTCTTAACAATGCCAACTGACAAATGCAAGCACAGAAATCCTATTTTTGCTTCCTTTCAGAAATTTCATTGTGCTTCTTTATCATATTAAACACCATGAATCTATGAATAGGATCTTTGTGTACAAGTCCACATCATAATAGCTAACATGACTTCAAGAAAAAAGTTTTTTTTTTTTGTTGATGAGAAGGATTAAAAGCTGAGCTGCTTCTATGCTGTGGGCTTGTTGCTGCTACCTGTTGTGCGATCCCGTGAGGTGGCGGGGNGGGAGAAGAAGAGATGTGGAGGCAACGACACAGACTCCGAGAGTCCAGTGTAAAGACTATTTATTGTAAAAGAATCAGGGTTGGTTTTTTTTTTTCGGAGTTAGGGAAATTAAGCTGCCACAGGAACGTTTTTTGGTTGGTCCTTTTGAAACTAGCTGTCACTGCTGGCCTGTTGTGATTGGCTAGGGGTGCTCGTCGTTAGTTACTCTGCTTTTGGTCCCACCGACAGTTCGTTTTGGCCAATTCTGCATATTCACTGCGAGTTTTGCCTGTGCTTGCTTGTGCTTGCGCTATTGCCCTGCCTCACTTCTAGAAAAAAGAATGTCATTTCCACTTGACGTGAAATGAGTCTTGGGTCTCTCATGGTGAAAGACTGATCTAGCTAGAATGATGTTGGGCTTAGATCACCCGAGCCACATACACTGGGCATCACAGTCCCCTTTGAAGTGAGATGGTAGCCTTTGAAATTTTTCTTTTATCAATTAGACTTTATAGTTATGTTTTTCTGTAAAAATAGTTTTATAGGCTATACTACAAAGGCCCATTTAATGTCAAATATAACCAAGATGCTATGAGATTACCAAAAATATAAACTATCACAATATTAACAATTAAAGTAGAAAATAATAAAATTATCCCAGAAACTGTCATTTTTTTCATATATGGTATTTCTAACAATAGCATCTTCAGAAGGGCATACTTAATTTGAAGAGGATATACTACAATGGAAATGCAGGCGTCCTGAATTTCAGGGTGCTGATTTACTGTTGTGTCTCCCACCTTTCTTACCTGAACACCTTCATTTTCCTTACTCAGGTCATCTCCAAATCACCGTGACCTTCAGCAGCCACACACAGGGTCACTTAGACTCCTGCTGGAGAAGTGGAACCAGCAGGGAAAGCCATGGAGCCACTTCCCAGGCCCGCTCACTTCCGTGGGCTCTCTGTGAGCCCAGGCTACCACCCATTGTCACCGGGCCTGTCTTAGTTCAGTCACTATTGCTATGATGAAACACTATGACTGAAGCACCTTAGGGAGAAAAGGGATTTATCTGGCTTACATTTCCACATATCATAGTCCATCACTGAAGGAAGTTAACACAGGAACTCACACAGGGCAGGAACCTGAAGGCAGGAACTGATGCAGAAGTGCTTCTTCCTGGCTTGGCCCCCTGGCTTGCTCAGCCTGCTCTTTTATGGAACCCGGGACCGCCATCCCAGGGATGACCCCACCCACAATGGGTTGGGCCCTCTCCCATCAGTCACTAATGGAGAAAATGCTCTACAGGCCTGTGCACAGCCTGATCTTAAGGAGGTTTTCGCAATTAGTGTTCCCTCCTAGCGTGTATCAAATTGACATAAAACTAGTCTGTGTTTTTCTCAAACAGTTGAGTAAAAATTGGAAAAGATGGGACAAGAAAGAAAGATGTTAAACATGCTTACTGCACCGTCCAGCAGAGACTCTTGGCAGCATGTAAGCCACACGCACGGCTAAAAGGCAGGGTAATTGATTACTGTGCGGGTTTTATGGACGAGAAGGCTGAGGAGAAGGAAGCTCGGTAATTTACACAAACCCACACTGCCCAAAAATGCTAGAACCAGATTCCAGCCAGCCTATCGAACCTCAAGCCCAGGGGTCTTAAAACACTGCACCAGCTATCTGAGAAAAGTTCCCCAAGGAAGAATTAGCTGAGCCCAGAGAACAAGAAGAGCTGTGCTATGTGCATAGCTGTCTCAAAGGAAGGGCAGAAAATGTCAGAGAAGAGACAATAGATTAGAACCTCACCAACAAGTTGGTCGCGTGAGAATTGAGCTGGCACCCATGGCCAAAGCTCTGAAAGTTTCCTCTGCCGTGAGCACATGAATGGCAGCAGGGGAAGGGGAATGGCGTGGCTTGGGGTGGAGCAGGGTGAAGGGAACTGCATTCATGAGCCACACACAACAGTGATATTCATAAGTCAGGTGGGCCTAATTCAAACTTTGCCTAGAAATGTTTTTTTTTTGTAGACTTCAAGACATTTAAACAAAAACAACCCACCTTTTAAAGCTAACCCTGAACACATGCACCCATGCACACACACCATCCCCTACCCCACCCCCACACATGTGCACACAATAGAGAAGTAGCAAAAAAAAATTATAAAAGAAAACAATGTTTTTTTCCAACAATAAAATTATAGTAAACTGTTGCTGCTGCAGGATTCTGACACTAACTCTTACTGAGTGGTGTTAACTAAAGCAGTGTATTCTCTATTTCAATGTTCCAAACAGCAAGAAGTGAGTTCAATTATACTTTCTAAACTTTCTAATGGAAATGCGTGTTCTGACACCTACTTCTCCAGTTAGGGTCAAGATCACTGCATGCATGACTTCAGTGGGAACCAAAAGGATATTTAAGTGACCTCTTTCAGCAAAGACCACTCGATTTCCCTGCCAAGGATCCTGACCGCTCGCTGAGAGGACTCGAGCTCGTGAGCCCTCTGCTCTTTCAGCAGAATTAGGTAATGTTTCAGTTTGCTCTACCAACATTAGAGAATCCAATTTCAACCCCAAGATGAAACTGACAAAGGCGCATTCTTAAATGCAAGCTCTGGTCTACGTTCCCTTAATTGAAAGCTGCAGGGTAATGTAATAGGGTCACCCTGCAAATACGACAATTACTAACTCATGGGCAGAGAAAACTGTTCTCTTATCAAGATATACTTTCAAGTGTCACCCTGTGTTCAGGGGCTGGACCAAAGACACCTCAGCTGATAGGACATTACCAAAGCCTCCCATTATACATGGCCTTCTGTTGCTTGCTTTCTAAAACAACACATAAAAGAAAATGGGTGAATGGAAAGTTCTAGAAATAAGTGTTGGCTGCCTAATGACTGTGGGTGGCTAACACTGCAGTGAGCCCTGCAGAGCAATGGAAGAACATATTCCCTGACTTCTGGTTTTTGTTTATTTTTTCCAATCTCATCTTCTTTCAAAGAAATCACAAAGGCAATTTAATCCAAAAAGATCAATGATGTTTTGAACTGAGATTATTTTGTGATGCAAGACTACCCCCTGCTTGCCCAGAGGGAGACAGAGAGTAGATAGTCTCCAATAGATAGTTAAGAAGCCCTGCGCCCTCTGTTTCAGAGCAGTATCTGTGCACACAATTGGGACAAACCTCTTCGTGGTCTCCCTGGGTGGCTTTTAGGCCCTTCTGGATGTCCTTTCTCAATTCTATTCTCTTCTGCACCTTTGGTCACAAGCCACCTCAGAGCCCGGCTCTGTCAGCAGGTGGACAATGCTAACCTGGAGAGCAGCAGTGGGCTCATTTCCACTACTGACAGACAACTGTAACTCACAGCTCTGTGCCCAGCATCTGGCACTTGCGTTGTATCCTTCCTTCCGTCGTGAAACAGCAGGGTAGAGGAAGAGTTCAGGGAAATGATTTCTGACCTAGGATCTAGATAGGATTAGCGAAAACCAACACGGGATGAAGGGGCAGCCCAGAATATCAATGGCGGGAAGGATTCCCATGGACAGGGAGAACGGTAGTGCAGATATGAGCAACTGCCAAAGACACAGGAGTAGCCAGAATGCAATCCAGTGGGCAAGGAGTCAAAGCGAGCTGCCTCTTTTCACTTGCGCGGCACCTACTGCTGCTGTCCACCATCCAGAATGCTGTGGCAGGCAGAGGGCCAGGGACTCAGTCATGGTCTTTCATAGTCTGAACAGCTTTCGGTTTACATCAGCTTAAACTCATGTCTTTCTGTCCTATCTGGTGAGTTGTAACCTGTGACCACCATTTATTTTGAAGGTGAACTGTCACAGATGTAGCCAGTGAGAGGCCCTCAGACTGTTCTTAGGTCGCTTTGACTCAACCCCGTCTTTCTTTGCTCCCTTTCCTACCTCTCTGCAGGACATTTTCAGCTTGTCTTGTGGCTTCCGGGCCCCAACCTTTCTTTACTCAACCAATTCTCCAAAGCTTCTGCATTCCTTTGAGTCAAGAATGGTCCCTAAAACCATGCATCAAGAGGAAACAATCTCCACTAAGAAGGCAGACATTTGCATTCACATTTTTCCCTATCCATCTATCCACCTCCACCTATCTAGAAACTCATGAATTCATATGAATACCTCCAATTCCTATCCAATACCACAAAGTTGATTTGAATTTCCTCTTCCATGTCTATAACCTGTTCCTCTTTGAAAAACATGTCTTCCCTCATCCTTAAAATACTCACTCATATAACCAATCTCTAACCTTATTGTCACTCCCACTCTCTCGGGAACTCTCTGCAAACCCTTCCTGGTTCTGATGCCTCCCGCAGAACTCTCTGGTCATGTGAACACAACCTCCTCATCCTCCCCAAGGTAAAACTCCCTACCATGCTCACAGACTCTCTTCACCTCACTCTAGTGCCCATGCTACATCCCAGCCCACTCATCTTCATGGACACTTTTCGCATCCTTCATGGTTACCTACAACCCATACTGGGCTGCTATTCTGTTACAATGCACTTCCCTCTGAGACAGAAACACTCCATCCTTCAGGGACGTTCATTAAGACAGGAAGTAAACAATTCACAACAGATTCAGGAAGTTCCTGAAACTGACCAGATTCACCAGTCCCCTCCCTCCCCAAGAGTATATAATCAGAAAGACTGCTGAGGGCGACTCTCTGAGGAGCCTATGCAAAGGAAACTCAGACAAGCCCAGCTGCCTGGAAGAAGCATAGACCAGCCAAACTGCCTAGAAGGCCAGCTGGGATACCTGAAAGGCTCAGGTCAAACCTGCTAAGCTGCCTACAGGCTGCACAGTGTGCTCCATATTTTGAGCTTTTGTGAGCTGTCACCCATGCCCTGATGGATGAGCTTCAATAATGCAGCTGTCTTTAAGTCATTTCTGTTCCTGCGAGTAACCCCTTCACCAATAAAACTCATGGGTTTCCAATTTGGACTTTCGTTATATTCATTCCTTGGTCTGTTGAGAAATTACTTGCTGGGTTGGGAAGATGTGTGCGTGTGCATGTGTGTGTGTGTGTGTGTGTGTGTGTGTGTGTGTGTTGTATTCCCAGGAAAAGTCTGTCACAGAACCCCTTCAGCTGAATACTGGTTCTTCCTCATCTCCCTTGGTGCAGCCCTTCTACAGATGTGTTGCTCATCCTACCTGTTACTCTGACATCCTGCATCAGACCACCTCACTCAGTGATGCCTGCCTCACCCCACATGGGCTACAACACCTTGTGCTAGGCCATCATCGCCTCCGTGGCAGCCCTCCTCCAGGGCACTCCTAGCTTGCTCAGCACCACACACTGTGTTCTGGGTGGTATTGTTCGGGAAGGGGAAAAAGAAAGAAGGAAAGGAACTGAAAAGCTCCACGCAGGAAAGTAAGCCTGACAGGATATAAACCGGAGGGCATCCATGGCCGTGCCACCTCTGTCGTGAGGATCTGAATAAGGCAATGCCAATGCAGCTGAATGCAGAGTCCAAGAGCTGCTAGAGGCAGAGTTGCACATTTGAATACCGTAATCCAGCCCTGCCAAGGCAGACATGCATTATGGAAAGCTATGATAAAATTCTACGCTCAAGCCAGTTCCACTTGGGATTTCTGTCACCGACACTAGGCAAATCTTAATGGAGTCTTTCTCGTCATTAATGTGATTCTCACCCTGTGCTACAATGCTAATAACTGGATTGCCTGCAATATATCCAATGCTAAGAACCTATCAAGTATTTCAAATCAGATAATGGGATTTTCATCTTAATGATGAAACTCCCCCCACCATGTTATAAGCATACGGCTTGCAGTTACTGCTTCTGTGTCCGTGGCAACAACACCTGTCACCTCATTGTGTGCTGTCTTTGGTGACTTTGCCATGAAGTCACACCCTGCTCTCTGAAGGCCCCACTCAGAACTGAGGTCAAGTCATTCCATATGAACTAATGGCCGGGACCCTAGGTTGAGCTCTTAGAACAATCAAATGCACCCTGTCTGCCTAGACTTGTGAACTTTTAAATCATCTCCTGATGTTGGTGAAAAAGCAAAATCACATTTCTCTAACCCATTGGACAAAAAAAGCAAAGCTGAGAGACGCCCCTGGCTCACCTGAAAGCACACACACAGGCAGTATCTCTGCCTGGGTTTGAATTCAGCCAGCTTGTCTTCAAAGATGCCCCATCCCTCTTTTTTCTTCTTGATAATCTCTGATTTAAGAAAAGTAATAATAATTCTAGTGAAATACATCAAACATGAGCATCAGCATCTGGGCCGTTTTGAGTACTTCAGTAGTGTAAAGTGTGTTACACGGCTGCAAAGCCTCCAAAGCCTTTCTCTCTTCTGCTGAGATTCCACAGTTAATTAACCCCCTATAGACCCTTCCCTTCAGTCTCTGGTACCCTCCATGCTACTTCCTGTCTCTGCACTTCTGAAGGCTCTGGGTGGTTTGTGTAAGTGGAATCCTACAGCATTCACCATTTTCTAACTGGCTTATGCCATTTATCATAATAGCCTCAAGGTTTTTCTGTAGTGTGCCCTGTGTCAAAACACCCTTTCCTGCCTCGGTGGGTCACCCAGGTGAATGCCATTGCCTTTTAGATTCTCTTCCTCTCTAAGCAGGATCCCCAACTGCATGCACAGAACACACCTTGTCCCTCCATTTATCCAGCCACAAGCACAGCAGTTGCTTCGGGAAGTTGCCCCTCTTTGCCACTACCTTAAGCATCTTCCATTTCCCTTGCTGCCTGCTGTTCACAGCCTCTATTCTTCCTGGACTGCTCCTGGGTCTCATTTGGAGCTGTGGTGGGCGGACCTGCCTTTTAGTGCTTTCTGACCAGTAGCAGCTGACCACTCTTCCCAGATGGTGGTGAGCGTGAGCCTGAGCCCTAGTCCCCAGGTCCTTATTGTCTATGTCGGCTGCCTCCTTTCCTCCTTCACAGCAACCCTACCACACGAACCATGTCAGCTACAAAGAGAAGAGCTTGGAAGGAGTGAACCTCCCAGCAGACAAATTACTGGGGAGAAGACTCCTTCCCAGCTCCTTAAAACATCGCTCTCAGCCACGTGGCTGACTGAAGCTAGGGAAGCGCTCGTTGCTATTAATAACTCTATCGTGCAGAGGGGAAGAAGGCATGCTCAAAATAAAACACCGAAAAGCTCGGCTCACGGATACGGGCAAGACAAACGACTATGATGTGTTTTGCATTCCTGTAACACTAAGGTTAATTCGTGGGAATTGAAGACTGAGCACTCCATGAAAACAAAGCAACAACGAAAAATGTTACTAGAAACCAGATATTCTTGCCTGAGAATTTCCAAATCAAGGCTTAGACCTTAGAATTCTTCTCTACTGCTTTCTGAAGATGTGTAATGGGCATTTATTCATCTTTCCAAGCAATGTTTCTACAGTTCTACTCTGAAACAGGCATGGGCTGCGTGTAAGAGGTGTCATGGAGAACCAGGCAGACCCAGTTCAGGAAGCCACAGGAGCCAGCCGAGACTACAAGGCTTGAGTCCACCAATCCCTGTAGGAGGCAGAAGGAAACGGATGAAATGGAAGGGTTCTTTTCTTAGCTCGTGGCCCTCCATGACCAATCTAGCCAGAGAAAGGACATGAAGCCTAGGAAGCCACCATTTTATATGCCACCACAGGAAGAGAACAATGGTGCTTGCTTGGAGATCACTTAGAACACTCTCGGCCTCTGTCCTTGGAAGGGCTTTATTGTCAACTCTTTTGGTTCTGAGAGCTCACCCCCCCCTGTACTTTCTTTCCAGGAATACATGAAACACAGCCATGAAGTGTAAAAGCGATGCTCAATGGTCTTCAAGGCTTTTGTAGCTTCTCCGTCCAGGGTTCAGAGAACATGCCCAGAGACTCCCACAGAGCAGCATATTAAAGGGTTCACATATCCACTCCTGCATCCACATCTGCTACCCAGTCGTGGCAGGCCCACTGTGGATCAGGCACAGTGAGCACATGGCGCCAGACAGGACCAGGAGGTTGCTGTCAATCACCAGGAGTACTGAAGCTCAGCAACAATCCTTTTAGACCCCAAGCCCATAAAAGTCTGCCTCCACTAGAGTCTGATAAAACTTCAGGTTAGGTCCTTCGTGGTTTAATTTTTATATTTAATTATGTAATCCATTTGGTGTTGATGTTGCTAGCTGGTGTAAATGGATTTTCTGCCCAAATCACTAACAAGTCCTTCCTACAGAACTGATAGGAGCAGCAGCCTTTGCCACTGCTTGGCATTCTCTCTGGGATCCCATAATTAACTTTTTATGTGAGGTGCCATTGTTCTCTAAAAAATATTTCCTTGTGCCTTTTCTTTGAAGCTAGTCTAGTTTTTCCCCCCTGCCGTCCTTGGAAAGGGGGAGGGGAGGCTATATTAAGCCTTTTTGCAAGGGAGGCTGCCAATAAGGTAAGAGCATCACAAACCTTTGCAGCATTTACAGTACAGCACAATAGGAAGCAGGCAGACACCTGCAACAGTAAATGAACTACAGATTTTCCAAATTATGGCTGAGCACCGAAACATTTTAACGATCACAGTTTTTCATGGTTTAAGATCTAATAGGGAGAACATCTCGCAACAACAGGCTTTCAGAATTGCCTTCGTAAATGCTTGACTATTCCTGCAGATTAACTACTTGTCCTGACCAGATTGTAATTACTACTGTACTGGCTCTATGAATTAGTGTGGGGGAAATCCATACATATCCCATCTTCTTGTCTGGGAGTTACTCACTTTCAGTGAATTTGGATAATTATGCTTCTCAAGGTCACCCTTCAATTCCCAAACCCCAGCCTCACTTACTCTGTGAATAGACTTACCTCCATGAAGAATACACCCAGTAGAAGCTGGAACAAAGTCTATGAGGGGAGTTAGGAACAACTGGGGCTGTGTGTGTGTGTGTGTGTGTATGTGTGTGTGTGAGTATGTGTATGTGTGTGTGAATGTGTGTATGTGTGAGAGTTTTAGTGTGTGAATGTGAGTGTGTGTGTGAGTGTACGTATGTGAATGTGTGTGTGTGCATGTGTGTGTGTGCGCGCGCGCCTGCGTGTATGTGACTGCTACCATGAGGAGTAATGTGGCTATCACTCTACAGCTTCACCACAAAGACACATATCCTCCCCAGGCACTGGCCAACATCAAGGCTTGTGACAGAGTTTGGCACAAGAGCTTGTAATTTTACTACAAAGTAACTCCGCTGTCCTAATTTGGTTTCTACTGCTGTGATAAGCGCTTGGACCAAAGCCACTCAGGGGGGAAGCGTTTATTGGACTCACACATCCCTATCACAGCTGGCCACTGAGGGAAGTCAGGAGAGGACTCAGGCAGAAGCAGAGATGGGAACCATGGAGGAACTGTTTACTGGCTTGCTCAGCTTGGAGTTATGCAACCCAAGACAACCTGCTTAGGGTTAGTAACATCCGCAGGGAGATGACCCACCTCCATCTTGATCATTAATCAAGAAAATACCCCCACAGATTTGTCTACAAACCAGTCTGACGGAAGCTTTGGCTTGTGTCATTGACAAAAAAACAAACTAAAACATCCATTTCAACACTACTATAAAATAATAGGTCTCCATATGACTTTCTCAACATCCGTAATGTTAGTTACCAACCACTCTTTCCTATCCCTTCTCTTTCCTGCTCTCCCATACCCCTCCCTGTGATCCTTCCAAAAGCCATAGGTTGACAAATTAAAAACCCAATGCCAAGTGTAAAGTACCTACCCTCAAGTTGTTGACAAGGTGGTCTCATAGACCCCGCAAAGCAAAGCAGGATATTGCCGTTGCTCTGGGCTGCCCACCAGAACTTGATAATAAGATCCTATTGCTGAGGACACTATACGGATGTGGGATTCCCCTTTGTATGCTGTGAATGTGTTTTATTACCACTGGTTAATAAAGAAGCTGCTTTGGCCTATGGCAGGGCAGAATATAGCAAGGCAGGAAATCCAAGCAGAGATAGAAGAAGAAAGAAGGCGGAGTCAGGAAGATGCCATGTAGCTGTGGAAGGAAAAAGAAGCCAGAACCTTACTGGTAAGCCACAGTTTCATGGTGATACACAGATAAATATAAATGGATTAATCTAAGATGTAAGAGATAGTTAAAAATATGCCTGAGCCATTGGCCAAATAGTGTTGTAATTAATACAGCTTTTGTGTGATTATTCAGGTCTGGGAAACCAAAGCACAGTCTCAGTTTACACCATAAACACTTGTCACAGGAATTGGAGAAGTCAAGCTGGTACTGACCAGGAAGCTTCCTACTTGCTACTTAGCCTTTCTAGTGCCAGAACACACTATATAGGCTGTTGGGAGAGAAAAGTCATCAATAGTCTTATCCATCTGCCTAGCAAGATATGTCCATGGTGCAATAGTGACGACAGCATTACTGCTGCTTTCTGATTGGGTTCAAGGTCTGTTCCACAGGGCACTCATACCTGATACTATAAAACCCTGCAGAGAGCCTATATCTGGGGTTTTCATAGGACCAAGGCGTTTGCCCACTGCTATTATTTACTGAATGGTCATAGTATCAAACGTCCTTCTCAATTCACATCTTTATACCCGTAGATATTATTGGAGCTGTCACTCAGTGGTGAAATGCTTGCCTAATATGTGTGAGGCTCTAGGTTCAAGTCCCAGCCTCCCAAATATGTAAATAAGCAAGTACATAAATGAATATTAAATAGACAAGGAGGTTGTGTATACTAGGGAAAGGTGGTACCATGGCCCAGGATATAGTGAGAGGAATTGATGTCTAGGGTGCTCCTGGGGAGTAAGAAGCTGGTCAGTTCTCCTGTAAGACTGTAGAGATCAAGCAAATATGTAGACCAACCATGCAGGTTTCAAATTGGTGAAGGTTTACATAAATTGTATTCTAAGGTTCACAGCTGCCAGGGTTTTATGTATCAAATCAAATTCCATAAGCAGTTGTGGAGCATCTATACATCCCCTGCTTGGTATGCACAGAAAGACAAAACAAGGGGGACATTCTCTCTGCACTCCAGTCAGACACAGAGGTAGGTAATAGTCAATGAGCAGCTACACACAGGGTGGGAGGATGGGGAATCACAGAATGAAAAGGTAGAGGGAACGTGGGTCTAGAGCTGACATGAGCAAGTGTGCAGGGAAGGCAGTGCTAGGGCCAAGGGGTGGGTGCATGTGAGCAAAGGAGAGTGGGAGCTGGGGTGTAACTCACAGGAGTTTGGGCTCCTCCAAGGTAGGAGGAGCCACACTGAAGCTTTTCACATGGAAGGAATGACACTGACAGATTTATGTTGGAAAGAAGGCTCTAGCAGGATTAAATAAAGCTCATAGAGTGTAGGCGGAGGCTGCTCGTTTGTTTCCCAGAAATAAACCCGAAAAAACACACAGAAACTGTACTAATTAAAACACTGCTCAGTCTATTAGTTCAGGCTTCTTAATAACCAACTCTTACATCTTAAATTAACCCATTTCTATTATTTTATATTTTACCAGGAGGTTCATGGTTTACCAGTAAGGTTCTGGCAGGTAGGCATTTT
This sequence comes from Ellobius talpinus, assembly GCA_001685095.1. Taxonomy (NCBI): domain Eukaryota; kingdom Metazoa; phylum Chordata; class Mammalia; order Rodentia; family Cricetidae; genus Ellobius; species Ellobius talpinus. The sequence continues at coordinate 514 of LOJH01041817.1, read as the reverse complement.
TCACCTTCGGTGGCTTCATGGCATCTCTCTGACTCTGCTATCTTTTCTCCTCTGTCTCTGCTTGGAATTCCTGCCTGCTATATTCTGCACTGTCATAGGCCCAAAACAGATTCTTTACTAACCAATAGTAATAAAACATTTATAACACACAGAGGAGAATTCCACATCATCTCCCCTTTCCTCTCTAATTAAAAAGGAAGGTTTTAACTTTGACATAGCAAGATTAATACAACAAAACAGTCATCAAGCAAGAAGTATAATTACAATATTTATATATTTTATCTTTTATCATAATTAAGGAAAACTATAATTATAACTTCAACTCCATCAAAGACTCCAGAAGGCTATAATATTACCTAAGTAAACAGGAAGTGCATTATAAGCAACTTTCAAAACTCTAGAATTGACAGAGACACCTTGCTGCCTGGACAGTCACCTAAAGTTCTCTGTAACACTGGGACATCCATCTTCAGCCTACAGGCCCATAGTATCCATACTATTCCCATGAAGCAGG
>LOJH01041815.1:0-10941 GCA_001685095.1 Ellobius talpinus | reverse complement strand
AGGACCTTGGACTTCCCACAGGGCAGGGAACCCTGACTGCTATTTGGACTGGAGGGGGGAGTGGGGGACTGGGAGGGAAATGGGAGGAGGGGAGGTAGTGAAAATTTTTAGTAAAAAAATAATAAAAGAGAGAGAGAGAAAAAAAACCACACAAACACATAAAATAAAAATAAATAAATCTTTAAAACCATATTCTCCAGAATTCAACAAAGCTTTCTATCTATCCTACCCCTAGTAATAATGAAAATAACAAAAGACCTAAAATTTTTCACTCACTGAAGTAGTTAAGAGCTACTTCTAGTTTACACTACACATTCCACTATTGTTTTGATTTTTTTTGTTTTGTTTTGTTTTTTGTTTTTTGAGATAGGGTTTCTCTGTAGCTTTAGCTTTAGAGCCTGTCCTGGAATTAGCTCTTATAGACCAGGCTGGCCTTGAACTCATGAGATCTGCCTGCCTCTGCTTCCCAAGTGCTGGGATTAAAGGCATGTGCCACCACTGCCCGGTTCCAATATTGTTTTGAAATCTCAAGATAATAACCCTCTGTGCTAAGTGTTACTCTAATGGGGAGATATTAGTATAAACTGAAGTAAACCTTTTGTGGTAATACACACCTTTAATTCTAGTGCTCAGGAGGCAGAAGTGGGAGGATCTCTGTCAGTTCTAGGCTAGCCTGATCTTCATAGTGAGAATTTTCTCAGAAAAAAAATCCATGGTATATATGAAACCTGTGACTTATGAAGACTAGAAAAAAATAAAGGAATAAAAGCTGATTGGAAATTCTGACTGAACACTTTTTGTCCTTGTTTGACTTCCTAACATAAAAGCAAATGTTTGAATTTGTAAAACTTGGTGCAGGCAAATCTAATTATAGACAGAGAGCCTCCAGAAACTAAGATGAAAATGGGCAACAGAGGCAATGGGATATCAAATGGGATATCAGGAACAGATTCCAGACAAATGGGATTTAGATTCTTCTCTGTAGTAAAGGAGCTGTGCTGGGGAGTGAGTGAGTGTGTATGAGTGTGTGTGTGCGTGTGTGTGTGTGTGTGTGTGTATCCTTGCTTTCTAACAAATTCCCTGTGTTGTGTTAGAAGCAATAAAAGGAGGTGGACCAAAAGAAGACAACACAGGTAAATGAGAGTGTGGGGATGGACTTAAGGGAAAATGTGAATAGACATTACAATGAGTTACACGCAAGCATGATTTAACTTTCTGACACATTTATTAAAAATGCAGTTGATTAATAGTAACTGTGAAAGATGGCTGCTGGAGAGTTCACAATCTGTATTTTCTCAATAAACATTCTCCTTTATCTTGTTCTGATTACTGATAAGGCTTGGGGCGAGCCAAGGAGCTCCTAGAAGTTTGTACACAACTTATTCTGACCCCAGAGCCAGAAGCTGACAATATGATCATGCCTGTCCCTGAAGGCTGAGTGGTGATGAGTTTGGGAAGATGTGAGAAAAGGTAATAAAATGGCTGTCTCACGGTATGAGGAATAGGGCTTTGTCAGCAGCAATTGAGATTTAGATCAATGAAATAAAATAGGATCATATGTATTTTCTGCTGTGAAGATTATATTGACTAGTCAGAGGCTAGCAAATAGCTAAAGAAAATGGGATTCTGTGTGACTGCAAGCAAATTCTAGACCAAATTACTTCAGGGAACATTCTGGTGTTAACTTTACAAAGAGTAATGGGGCAGTGATCATCAAAGCTGTCCTCGAAATCATGAACACTAACTATCCTTGTAAAGCTGCTTCCAGTTCTCAAGAATGATTTCAGTGGTGCTAACAATTGGCCATTAAAGATTGGGAAAAGAATACATGAATGGCTAAATTCAGAGAGTTCCAGAAAACTTGGCTTAGCAAACACATCTCTAAAATGGAAATCTAATTAAAAAATAGTGGATGACAAACATGGAGACCACCTTGTTCAAGGCTCAACAGGTAACCAAAGGCCAATCAGATCTTGTTGTTGGCCAACACTGCATGAGAGAATCAAGGAAGACCAAACAGGTTGCAATGCTACTGAAAGTCAGCTGTTAAAATTATCTCCTAGGAATGAAAATCCAAGTTAAATAGAAAGGTATGAGGAAGGTTATCAAATGACATAAAAATGCATCAAAGGGATCAGGAGATCCAAGACCTCTGGTCAAGGCGGTGTGAGAATATTCTGGCAGATAGCTCTGCCAGAATGGAGCCCTTTGAATATTTATGTTCCTCATCTTACTTGGCAGGACACACTCATGCACGTGTGGACTTGTAGGCCCGTGAGCCTGAGTAAAACCCTGAGACTGATCAATTTGTAGCAAATAAAACTTTAATCTTTCAAGAGCACTTTCTTCTTATTTTCTTTTATAAAATTTTATGGTTTGAGAGCATATTGACTTTTTGATTTACCTTCCTCTAAACTCTACAATGGTGGCAATTTTCAGAGTGAATGAACATGGCTCAGCATCAAAAATCACAGTCAGAAAAAAAGTAACACTTTTAATTTATTGAACATGTATCAAATTTTAATATCTTCTTGCCGAAACAATTTGCCTGCCATCTTCTTTACTCCTCAAGACCAAATTATTAAATGGATACAATCACTCCCGTTTCATTGAAGAAGAAAGAAAAGCTTCACCTGCTGAAGTTAATTGCAGGTTTGAGACGTGAACCAAGTCTCAACTGCCTACAAAACCTTTACATTAATTAATTAATTTTTCTAGATAGCTTCTAACAGGGAGCTGAATGCCAAGCCACAAACACCTTAATGGGACAAAGGGCTGAGGATATTCAAGAGCCCCCATTACGTTCCTTGGAAAGGAGACATGAGGGTTCCCTTCCTGCTTGCATTGCTAGGTAAAGTCTTTTCAATGGCACACGAAATTTACAAACTGCCACACTTCAGGAGGTAGAGAGAAAGCTGGGATTTGGTGGGGTTTCTTGATCTGTTCTAAGCAGGGCACACATATGCTTGACTGATCCATACTCCCCCCGCTAGGCTGCTGTGGAGTAAGCACAGCACAGGAACAAGGCCACCCCTCTGATAATGCCACCTGCGCTTTGTAGACTCATCTCCCTCTGCTCCTGTAGTGTTGGGTGCTCCAGACTTCAAAGAACTCTTCTTCCTCCATGGGAATCTATTGGAAACCCTGAGATGTTACGCAAATGCAAGCTTAGTCCTTTTCCTCTGCTGTAAGGGAATACCACAGACCTAGTAATCCTTGAACAAAAGAGACTTGTTTAAAGTGGGAGGGCTTTGTCTAATGGAGAGCATGGGGCCAGCACCAGCTTGGCCGCTGGTGAGGGCTTCTCCTTGGTGCTGTGCACTGAGAGAATTTCACTGTGAGGCAGAGCTTCCTCAGGTCAACTTCTCAACAAAATCAGTCTCTTGAGAACCCATTGATTCATCAACCGAGGCACAGAATAATCCATCACAGGGACAGATTCTTATAATTGAATTACTAAGAGACCTCATCTCTCAGTGCCATTAACATAACCATTTAGATACCAAATTTCCAACGTATGGAAATATGGAGACTCCTTCAAACTGTAGTAAATAGATAAACAAATAACAGGCAGATACTCAAACTCCCAGCTGTATATCTCTAGTCTAATTTCAGGAGTTCAAATCCAGGTAACTAACTCTATACCTGAAGTCTCTACTGCATGTTTCTAAAGGTGAGTCTCAAGTTACATGCAAAATATGTTCTATACATTCACATATCAACTTTAGATAATTATACATATGTATATATATAATAATGCATATATACACACATATGCATTATACATATACAGACACACATGCACACATTTTCCAGTATTTTTTGATGATGGTGATGATGGTTGATTAGTTTGTTTGAGACATGATCTTATTATATATTCCAAAATCTAGGCTAGCCTTGAACATGGGATCCTCCTAGTTCTGTGTCCCTCACATTATTGTTGGTTTATAGCTATGTGTTATCATACCTGTTATTGTCTACATGTGTGTATATGTGGGGGGCCCACATTCACATGTATACACATACATACACACATACATACATATATATATATGTATGTGTGTATTATGAATGTATGTGTGTGTGTAGGTATGTATATATGTATGCCAGTGGAGACTTGAACCTGCAACTTACCAGTTAGGCTGCAATGGCTGACTTCAGGGTTCCTCCTATTGTCTTCTCCCCAATGCAGAGATTACAGCTGAGAGCCATAGTGCCCAGCTATTTACATGGGTACTGGGGATCAAATTCATGTCCCCATGCTTGTGAGGCAAGCACTTTGCTGGATGAGCCAAATACTCAGATCCTGTTCTCTGTATGCTTGATGTTGCAGTAATTACAGCCTAGCAGAACAGGAAGAGTACATCTATCAGAGAGAACATTTTAGTGTTAGCAAAGGGCTCTCCAAGAACAAGCCTCTCATTTATAATCTACAATCCCAACAAGTTTTCCCAAAGTCTCAGGTACCATGCCAGCCCTTTTCCCACATCAACATACGACACAAGACAAGACACCGTACAACCAGTGCTTGCTCCAAACCTCACAGGATTATTCAAACTAGCCAAACCGAAATTCCTTCTCTTCCTTGCTTTTTCTACACAAAAGACAGTCGAGGGTGTGAGTTAGTCTTTTCTTTCATTGCCTTTTGCCCACTAAAGCACATGCCGCTTCCTGGTGTGGATGTGCTGGTGTGAGAAGCACCCTCCTCTTAGAAAGGTGTATGTTGGGGGAGGGAATTCACTTTCAGTGGTAGGAGCTGCTCCATATCACCACCATCATTACCATTGATTAAAACACTGCACAGTCCTGCAGGTATGATCAAGATTATCATGTTACTGTTTATCCTCCTGGTGGCAACTGCATGTACCACAATCAACAGAAAATAAAATTTATTAAAGACAAGAGCTGATCAATAAAATGATATGTTGAATAAGGCCCAATTCTGAAGCAGTATTATTCCAGATTGTGAGATGCCTTGGAACAGACAAGTTCTGATTCTCCTTAACTCAAGCATTTTGTTGGTTTATAGATCTCTCAAGCAACTCCTCAGGTCTGGGGCCACCAATAGTTCCTGGCACCAGTGGCAAGGGATCTTCTTAACATCCCTCTGGGAGGTTCCTCAATGGTGAAGTATATGGGCTAGCATCAGCAGTATCGGGGACCCGGCTCTAGGTCCCTGCTCTGACCTAAGCTTTGGATAACCTGAAGTAAGCGAGTTGTTTATTGCAGAAAAAAACCCTTATATTGTCCCAAATGCACGGGTATGAGAAGGGCAAACATACCCTTTGATGCCTTAATGGAGATTAAGAGATGACTTTCGAAGATTGGCATTAACTGAATGAGGTCACAGTGCATTTTAAAGGTTCCAGACGTGTTTGTAATTTTCCAGCCTTATTGACCTTCCTTCAGAACAGCAAGTCAATGTCCAGTGCTTTCTCTGTAGCTCTAAAGGCTACAGACGTATGCCGGGCTGTTGCCACGTGCATCTTCAAGTACCTCAACTGAACTTCTTCTACTCATAGTTAGTGTATGCTGAAAGTCAGTATACACTGAAAGGAAGCTTTAGATCTAACTCTTGTAAACACATTTTCTTTCCACTAGCACAGTGTAGTCACAGGCTTCCAGCATTTTCTTTAAGTCTAAGAAAATCACAGCTGGCGTTGATTTTATTAAATAGTTGATGATTCTTCCTCCTCTTCATCCTCCTCCTATTTCTCTTCCTCCTCCTATTCTTTTCCTCCTCTTTCTCCCCTTCCTTCTTCCCTTTCTCTTTCCCCTCTCCTTTTCCTCCTCCTCCTCTTCTTTGGAGACAGGGTCTTCTGTAGGCAAACCAACCTTGAACTGCTGTATTTTAGTCTACGGCCTTGAACTTCCCAATCCTGCTGCTTCTACCTCCTGAGAGCTGCGATGGCAGGCAGGTGTTGCACCACTCTCAGTTCATGTACTGCTGGGGATCAAATGGAGGCGTGCATGCTTCAAAAGCACGCTACCAACTGAGCTGCACCCCTGATCCCCTAAGCAGTACATGTCTTCATGTCTTATCTTATTTCTCTTTAGAATAAATAAGCCTAGCTTTAAAATGAGGGAAAGAAGGTCTAGGGAGGTTTAGTAATCTAGCAGAACATTTAGGTAGAGACAACCAAGACAGCTTGCCTCCATACACTATGTGCATGGCTTCGTATCCACACTGTCTCCAAGGACTGTTGAAATACCTTTCTGCTTATAGATTTGAACCCATTATCCTCCCAAATTGGATACTTCTGAAACACTATGCTTAGCATGTTCACAATGCATGCTAAATTTGATTAAGCTGTTAGTGACTGGTAGCTGACTATAATGACCAGGATGTTAGATCAGTAAGCATGTGGACTCCATGACTACAGGACTCTAAGGAGACTAAGGGTGATGGAAAATGAGAACTCACAGCTTTGGCTGTGTGGCATATTTTATCAATCCTTTGGGGCATCGCAGATTCTATTCAACTTTTTAATTTTGTGGAGGTGTTTAGGGGCTGAATTCAGAACCTGGCTGCAGACCTGGATAAAGTAGTGGCTTAGATAGAAAATTAACTTTATGGGTACTCTAGTACAGGTAGCAGCAGGCATGCTGGAGGACACTGAGTTCTGGTGGTTGGTATGTAGAAACTCCATCAGCTGCCTAAATCATTTTCTAGTGAAAAGGGTCCTCCTTTCATCAGCTGCCCAAAGCATGTTCTCTTCATCACACACAAGAGTTCTCAAAGCAGTTTCCTCTTAACACATTAGCCAACATGGATTTTTCCATCCTTATTTCTTGACAGTCCTTCTTTATGGTACACCCATCTGTTTTCAATATATTTAAAAAGAGTTTTAATTCCATTTTATCTCTTCAGTTTTTTTTTCCAACAGTGTCATCAATTTTGCCAACCTTACCTCTAGTCTCTGGGCTCTGATAGACTGTTGTTTGGAAATATTATTTTAAGGTTACTTTTGTTTATGTTGCATTTGTTTAACTCTGTAAAACTGTGTTACTGTGTCTTTCTAAAACACCTGATGGTCTAATAAAGAGCCGAATGGCCAATAGTGAGGCAGAAACAAGGATAGGCAGGGCTGGCAGGCAGAGAGTATAAATAGAAAGAAAACGGAGGAAAGGACAAAACAATGAGTAGACAAGGGGAGGAAGATGTCAGGGGCCAGTCACACAGCCACCAGCCAGTCATGGAGTAAGAATGAAAGTAAGACATACAGAGGTAAGAAAAGGAAAAGGCCCAGAGGCCAAAAGTAGTTGGGATACTGTAAGTTAGAAAAGCTGGCTAGAAACAAGCCAAGCTAAAGCTGGGCATTTGTAACTAAGAATAAGCCTTCATATATTTGTTTGGGGGCTGGGTGGCAGGCCCCCCATAAACTAATGAGTCTAAAAACCCCAAAGAGTAAGAGCAAAAACATCACAAATCAGACTGTTGTTTGCAGGGACGGTTTATTGGCAGTATGCTTTTTACCAGCCATCTTGAAATCTCATTGGGTATTTCTGATTTTCAAATTTCTTTCTCCAGGTATTGAGAGATGGCTCAGTGGTTAAGAGCACTAGCTGTTCTTGCAGAAGACCTGGGCATGGTTCCCAGCACCCTTGTGGTGGCTCACAAACTCCTGTAACTCCAGCTGAATATAGTTCGATTTGTGTGTTAAACTATCAGATGATACAAATTAGTATAAAATGGGAGGAAATGAAAAAAATAAAGAAAATAATATAGTTTGAAGAAATAGTAAAACATGAGAAAAAACTAAGTCCCCAAAGAAATTTTCCTTAGATGGTAGCTCAACGAAACCATTGACATACTCTGTGACAAGCCTTGGGGACACATACATTTTATTTTGCTTGCCAAGAAACTCCCCAAATGTAGAGGCATGCACAATTCTCAAAATCTCTAAAAGGAAGTAGTTATCTGGACACAAAAGAAATCATTTTCTGTTCAAATTTCAAATTGGTTCTAACAAAAAAATCATCATTTCCCAAACTAAGAATGAATAGCTACGATTTTATTGAGGCTGTACCTCTGAGGTTTCATCACTTATCCTGTATGACTTCATTCTGAGTCACCTGAGACTTTAGCAGTCTATTTTAAAAATAACTGAACACAGCCTGTGCATTTCCACATCCTACCTATGATTCAGCTCAAATAAAATTTGCTCTCTTCCAGAACAGTTAATTTCTATTATAAGTGAGAGCCCAAGAAATAAGAATCAAAAGACTAGGGCCCCGTGGGATGGTTTGACTAGTCATTCTGTGTCAGTGGTATTTGTACCACGGCTAATACCATTTCTAATACCACACCACAGGTCTGGCAAATCCACAGAAAGGATTCAGAGAAATCATCTTGGCAGATTCAATTTCCCTCTTAACTTACTTATTTAATAAATTTTCTTCATGTAAAAATCATGTTTCTCATGTGGAAGATATAAACATTGCTTGGGTTTTGCCACAAGAATGTTTCAGTGGTTAAGTCAAGATTTGTCTCATCTCTGCTCAAATATTTCAGTAGCTTTACATCTCATTAAAGGATAAAAATCAAAGACAAATAAACTGAGGTTTATAGAAATTCTACTTTTGGAAGCCTTTAAAGTTAGAAATCCAAACACTGAGATTGCCTCCCTTGCTTCAGGCACCGTCATGAGTCTCTGGGACCTACATGATTAGCTCACACACTGCAGCCTGTCATCTCACATCCCGACTCTCTTTCTGCCACTCCAGAGTTTGGGGACTTCCTTGAAAATGCCAGCCTTAGAACCTAGCTTCGTTTATGCGTCTATTTTTATCTTTGTTTAGAATGATCTTTCTTCATATTTTAACAACTCTGTTCTCACTGATATTCTCTCCTCTCCTCTCACCTCTCTCTCTCTGTCTCTCTCTCTCAGATCAAGATTATTCCTGATATCCAATGTAACAAAAATAGAATTTTATTCCAAGGCATAATGACCCCCACATATAATCCCAATGTTTGGGAAGCTTAGACAGGAGGTTTGCCCTGATTTTGAAGTCAATCTGAGCTGCATTATAAGTCCTATGGAAGTGTGGCCAGTGTTCTTAAACACTGAGCCATGTCTCCAACACCACAGCCATGTCTCAAGCCCCACATCTTGCTTTTAAGGCAGATTTTCTCTTGTTCCTGCCATGTCATGTCTCCAGACAAACTGGGTGACACACTTCCTGGCAATTCTCTTCTCTGCACCTCCCATTTCCATGGGGGAGTTCTGGAATTACAGCTGCACATCTGACTCTTTCACTTGGATTGTAGTTTGAAGCTGGGTCTCAGATTTGTGTGACAAGCACTTTTCCCCACTGAGCCATCTCAACAACCCATTAAGTATGTGTTTGTATAAGGAAAATATATACAAACAAAACATGGGCACATACAGGAACACGCACCAGCTTTCTTTAAATTAAGTTAGCATGTGTTGTGCTTATTTCCCTCAGCCCCCAGATAATTTTTATTATGAGTCTTTAAATACCATAGCCTATATTTTTAAGACCCAATATAAAAATATCTATTTATAATTGCAAATTTAAGTCTTTGTACTCATTCTTTCAACATATTCTTCTTTTTCTTTTTTATTTCTTCCAACTTACTCTTTTCAGTGTATCATACTTTTTCTGGTTTTCCTACTTCTCTATCTAGTGTTGTTTATTGAGTTTTATTCTGTCATCTTATAGCTCCTAACTGGCCAGAATATTATATAGCCAACTGTGATGGCTATTCTTGGTTGTCAACTTGACTACATCTGAAGTTAACTAAAATCTAAAATTGGAGGACATGCTTGTAAGTAGTTTCTGCTTAATTTGAAATGGGAAGATCTACTCCTAAGTTGTATCTTTGAGGTAGAAAGGCACACTTTCAATCTAGATCTTGACGTGGGAAGACACACCTTTAGTCCAGATCTTTAATCGAGATCTTATCTGAACCACAGATAAGGACAGGGAAGAAGGAAGCTTTTGCTCTTCACCTGCTTGCTCTCACCTTGCTAGCAAATCCATCCCTTTACTAACATTAGAACCTAGTTCTTCAGGATTACAGGGTAAGTGAAGATCAGCTGAGACATCCAGCCTTTGTGGATTGAACAACTTCTGGACCCTTGGACTTCCTTTTTATAGCCAGCCATTGTTGAATTAGTTGGACCAAAGCCTGGAAGTCATTCTAATAAATCCCCTTTTTATATATAGAGAGATTCATTTTATAAGTTCTATTACTTTAGAGAACCCTGACTAGTACACCAATTAAGGCTAGGTTTAAATATTCTCTTTCAAACCACCAAGGGCTTATAGCTATTCTTTTCAAATCCCTCTTCTACCCTGCCATTTTTCAAAGTTTATTTCTCCTTTGCAAGCATGGTACACATTTAGAAGAATGTTTGTTGAATCACTTTGGGCATTTAAAGGTATATGGAGAGAGAGAGAAAGTCAATTTTTATGTGATCAGATGCCAGCATTTATATATTGAGTTTCTATTGGGAACACGTTGTGTTTGAAGTGTCAAAGATATACGGTGGAAATGAGGCAGTTGGCCCCCACAAAGTAAATAAATAAAATAAAACAACTTTGTTTGACTTTGTGTAATGGGGCTGTCAGCATCACAGATATTGTACTCACAGATCCCGCGCTATGATAAACTCCTGAATAGGATGTTACTACAAATGCTTTTCCGTATCTTGCTTCTGGGAAAGAGCAAGAAGAGAGGAGCTGCTCACTGGAGGTACAAATGAAGCACAAAAATCACCATGGTGTCACAGTTCGACCATCCTCATTCACAAAAAGTGTAAATGCAAATGAAAGTTTAAAAAAAATAACGATTTTTTTGTAACATTAGGTCCTGCTTGCCAGGGTTTCTGTTCTGCCTGGTTCCCACAGCCATTTAACCCTAAAGAAAATCACACAGAGGTCTCCATAAGTTATAAACTGATTGGCCCATTA